>JAPZDZ010000006.1:17345108-17355214 GCA_029783805.1 Acanthurus tennentii | reverse complement strand
GGCCACTCAGCAGGTCTGACTAATTAATCAAAAGAGTGAAGTAGCAGAAATGGAGAGGGAGCAGCAGAATGGTAGGGAAGCAAGGCTATAAGTGCAGATTCTGAGATGGGTTGGAGGAGGGAAGTTTAGTAGTAGACGGGAGAAGAGTCTCTCAAGAGGAGAATGGCCAGAGAGAGAAATGAGAGAAAAAAATGGAAGAAAGTGGAAATAAAGTAAAGAACATGAGGGGATTGTAGTTAGTGAGAGATAAAGAGCTGATATAGCAACATTAAGGTTCACAGGTTCACAGGTTGCTGAAGGCCTTGTGTATATGTTTGTGCTGTGAACTTCTATACCCATAGTTGTATGAGTGTTTCTCTGTAAGACATACATGGTTTCCAGCTGTGTGTATGTGTAAGTGTGTATTTGTATGTGTGTGCATGTGCACTGTACATAAATGTATGTCATGTATTCAACAAGTAACAGAGCCCACAGTGTGAACTTAAAAATGCCAAATGCAATAAAATAAAAGTTTCAGTTTATGCTGATATCAATTCAAGAAAAGCAACCACATCTTTACATTTAACCATGACCACATTGTGAGCAACTAATTCGCTTCACATGTGTTCTTAAAAGGTGAGTAAACAACAGTTGATAATATTGTAGGTAAAACTATGTTAGCCCGAAAAGGGAACATTGTCTTCGTGTATGTACACTGTCCTAGCCTCATAATAATAGATGTACCTGAGCACTATGTGCATTTAGAGACAACCATCTAAAACCATCGACGCACATCCTTACATATGGTGCACATGGACATACGGGTAAGTGTATACCTATTATTAGTAATGGCTATGGCACAGGGGGCTAATATAGAACTCCAACAGGCTCTTTTCCATTTGAAAGTAGTCTTGTTTCCCTGATTCAATGATTAACTTAATGACTTCCAACCATGTCTCCTAGAATTATATAGTACATTAAAGTATGGAGCAGAAATTGCAGGAACGCTGGCAGATATACCAGGGTTCACGTCCTTGACTCTGTGTGTGGCAAAGTTTATGCAACAATAGCATTTTGGTTAAAGTTCTAGAAGAGATTTCAGTAAACTTTTTATTAAATGAACATGATGTGTCTCATGACCTACAAGATATACAGGATGCTGCTGTATCTTTTTATATAATCATAGCCAAATACTGTAGATTCTACAAGTGGATGTAATATTGCAGACATGGAAGTTGTTGAAAACAAAACAAATGAAAAACAGTATTAGTTAATATTTTGCGGATTTATTCAGTATGACTATTTCAGACTCACCAGCGAAGTTGGTTAACAATGGTTTCCTATCATTTTCATGTAAAAAGTAATTCTGACGGGATTCCATAAAATCCAAAATGTGTTTGCTGTTGTAAATAACTTGAACAGTTTCTAGAGGAAAGGGTTGCATTTTCAGCAACACACTTTCAAATGCTAAACTTACATTTGGATTATTTAATCTGAATGATACAACAGTGCAGTTGAAATCAGTGCAGAAATGCAGCTGGTTCAACAGGATTAAGTATTTTTCCTGCTGGGCTCTGTGTCCATTTTATACCTTGTACATTTCCAGTAAAGCTCTAAGAGAGCCCTGATGCCTCTGAAGCAAGATAATATCTTTTTGTTCTGCCTGGTAGCTCCTGTCAAGGTTTGATCCTTCATGTTTCTCAAGTTTGCCCTTAATCTGCACAAATGATCTTGCTGAGATCAGATATCACTTTAACAACACAAGCCTGTTGTTCTCCGACAGCCAAGTGGGTGAAAGACCTCCAGCTAAGCTCTTAACAACAAAGTGACTTTGAACTGGAGGTCTTGGAGGTTCCCTCTTCACCCACACAATAACACTCCTTCTATCCTCTCTGTTTTCAATCTTGTCCTGTCTAAGTTTTATCTTATATGTTTTTTGTTTTTTTTTTTGTTTTTTTTTGCTATTCTTGCCCTTTTTTTCCATAGTCCTCTTATGTTTTGCACTTATCTTTTTCTTGTTCCCTTTCTTTATTTTTTTTCCTTTCTTCTCTTTCCATTTTCTTTCCTTTCCTTTTCTTTCATCCTTGCCCACTCTCTCCTTGCTACCGTCTAATGCCTCATTACGACTCAATGGACCTTTGCTGCTAATTGCTGGTGTGTGTACAAGGGGCTTTCTGGCTCTTTCTAAGTCATGAGTGTATTCCTGAGTAATTATCCAGTGTCAGGTAGCTGCAGGAAAATGTGAGGGGCTGGCAAGGCTTTGGTCAAACTTCTTTCATGCTTCTCTGATGCTTTTTAATGTTGTCCTGTATATCAGGAGTGTTATACGTTGTTTATTTCAAGTAATTTATATTTCATGTGATCAGTGGTTTGTTTGCTTCTGAAATAAGATTGTTGTAAAAAAAAAATCATTTGTTTGTGATTTATAATGAAACTGCATGTTTAGATCAGTTTCTTTTAAATTAAATATTATATTTCAGCATTATATTTCAATTTCATATATAGCAGGAAGGGATTGTATGTGTGTGTTTTTTTCACTTACAGTCATACACATTTACTCCCTCAACACCTTGCAGCCAGTGGTCATCAGTTCTGAATACAGTGGTAAGAGATACCTACGGAGTCGTCATAGCAACTGTTGCTGTTTTCATGGCCAAATCATTTTGGTAGAACACTTAACAGATTCCGCTTATTTTCTTGAAGAGAGAAGAGGAAAGGAACAGAGGACCAGAGTGATGATAGTAAAGAGGTAGAGTCGTGTGAACCATATGAACCCTATACACGATCGAAAATTATGGATGCAGCTTTCGTGGTAGGAGATAAACACTGTTATGAACTACATCATATTTGAGTGTAAACATTGCAGTCAGGTGGGAATCTGTAGTACATATGAGGAGGAAACATGGGAGGGAAGCAGAGGAAAAGCAAAAATGAAATGAGAAACAAAGAGAGAACACTTGTATGGTCCATCCATAATACAAGAGAAGCTGTAATTTACCCCATGCATTTAAATGAAAACACAGTGGGTGCTGGCCTCATTGGAAATCAGGAGACAGTGACCCATCAATTTCATATAACAACTACACCAAAACTGCACAGCATCAGAGGCAATATTAAGCACTCTTCAGTGAAACCCTCAACTCAACTCAGGCATCCATATCCTGTAAACATCTGCAGAGTAGACATATACTGTGTGTGCAGTGCTTTAATAGAAACACAAGTGTCATGCCTCAGGGTGTAACCACACAAACCACAGTGGTTTGGTTGACAGTAATTATTCAAGTCTTGTTAACCTAGAAAACACATTGGGTCCTTGTCCTTACAGGTTGGTGAAGCATGATGGCCTTGTCTGTACTTTATGTCATAGTTGCCCCTTTCTGGTGTTTTGACCCACTTGCCAAACAGAAAATTAATATTGACCTGATAAAGTCCAGATTAAAAGGATTAATGGAGGCCATCAGGATGTAGACATTTGCCCAGCTTGGGGCCTTTTGTTTCATGTCCCATTTCCTGTTTTCTTTTTACTGTCTGCTGTCACAATGAAGCTAAAATTTTCCCCCAAATACATGCATGAGAAAAAGTTTATTCTCTCAATTTAATTCAGAGCTGGAGCCTGGAGGCATTAAGACTAGCTTAGTATTTAGACTGAAGGCAAAGGGAGAGAGTTGGTCTGGCTATCTCAAAATTAAAAAAAAAACTAGTACTTCTAAAGCCTATTAATAAATATTTTATCTTCTTTGTATGCTAACAGAAAAGTTGATGTAATGGGTGTGATTTTAACTAACTACTTAACTTTTTTTTGGTGCAATAACTCTTCCAGTCCTGAGGTTTCTCATATGGTTATGGTTTCCTAAATAAAACACCTGGCTGTAGCTTGCTGATGGTAAAAAATTCTCTTTCCCAGAATCCTCACCTCACCTTTAATGGACATCCCAATGCTTCCTAAATAAGTAACATCACAATTTGTTAAAATTCTAAGTACTGCATACTTACACAGAAGTTCTATAACAAAAAATTACTAGCTTTATCCGACTTTGGCTTAAGTTTAGTCAGGTAAAGTTATATTTTGGTTTAGGTTTAGGTTTTACTAGTTGACTTAGGTGAATTTTTAAGGTCCAGCAAAATCAAATACAATGCAAGATGTCAGACATAGCTACATCCCCCATTAGCAAACCTCACTATGCTATTCTTACTGCACTATTGCATTTGCTCTCCCTATCCAGAATTAAAAACAACAGCTTGACATATCAAATTCAGCATTCAGACACTAAGGGGTATTGAAACTAATTTTGGGAAACATAGTAAATTAATGAATGAAGCAGATGAGGCAAGTCGAAGGAAAGTCAGCTCTCACTAAAACTAAATTACAACAGTGAGCAAAGCAAAAAATTATTCAGCATTGAGGATGGATGATGTATTAAACTGTAAGAGTTGCAGACATTCATTTTAAGAGTATAATAATGTTGAGTTCATTTAAGGTTGCCATGGGATTGCTTATTTAATAACATTAGGATAATGAGCCATAAGCAGATTGAAGCAACTGATTTAGTCTAAAGGTATCTTATAATTGATATTTTAACCATTCTGGAGTCACCGACAGGATGTTTGAGTATTTCAGGCATATATTGACAGACTTCCCACAAGTGATTTTTATCTGTAATGATTTAATCTTAATCAGCCGCTTAAATTGGAACAATCTCAGCAGGATGCCTTTGTTGAGGGAGAACAAAGATAGGAATTTGAAAAATGTATGCCTTGGGTATGTTGAACATGGTACAATGAAGTACAAATTATGCTTATAATTCATTTGACTCTTAAGACTTCCAGAAACGGGCCTTCATACAGCGAATCATGTTGTAATGAGGGAAAAACGCACTTGTAAAAATCTCAGGGTACATCTGAAACATCATATAAAGATCATTAAGACATGACATCTCATTGGTGACACACTGACTTTACTACCAGACGTCTAATATCTCGCGTAATTACACATGCTGAATAATTCCATCCAACACTGCCCCCCCCGACCCTGCTTTTCCATTTCCCTCATCTATCTGCCCTTCTTTCATTTCCACCACTTAAATTTCATCCTTATGTCTGTAATTAGATGTAAATCCATGCTTTGCAAGGACTCGAGGGGCTTTGCTTTGACCTATTACCCTTTTCGACATTTCTTTTCCGGTCTCCCCATCTCTTTGCGGCTTTCTTATTTCTATTTTTTCCCCTTTCTCTTTCTTTTGCAACCAGCAGGTCCCGAGGGCAGCAAGTGTGTTCCAACGCGCCATAATTCACAGGCAGCAGCCCCCAGGCTGTTAGTGGCACAGCATGTGGTCTGCTTTTATCTCTCTCCTCTAACTCCCTCTCTGGCGAGGAAATAATTCATTATCATGCCTCCATTGATTTGCTCTTTCTCTTGCCTCTTTGGCGGAACATTCCCCCCTTTCTCTCTCTTTTTTCTTATTTTAACACCCCTCTGCAATTTCAAACAAGTGTGTCTCCACATGGATGTGTGTTTGCCTCCCCGTATGTGCAGGCATAGGAGTGGTACTCTTCATCCTCTTTCTTTTCCCATCTCCTCAAAAAAATCCCCTCTAGCATCCACCTTCATCAGCTTTGAAAATGTTCTCTCAGAACAAAGGAGATAAACACAGCAGCAGAAAAGGAAAGAAAAAATAAAAAGAATTTAGCGAGAGAAAAAAATGAAGAAGCTGATTCATAGAACACAGAACAAGTCAACATGGAGCGAATACAAGCACATAATCTGCAATAGCTGGATAACCTCAGCTTTTGGGCACTCTGCTGTTACAACACTTGTGCGTGAGGTAGTAAGAAATATTTCTCATAGATGTGCTCAGAGGACGTGTTGTTTTCTCTGGGCAAACATCTGCTCTGTGTAAATCATCAGCGAGTTGGTCCAGATGGCTTGGTTATAGTGATAAGGTTATGTTTTAGTAAGACTTGTTTTCTCCTGTGTTTGTACCCAGGAACTGACGTAGCTAAGCTGAACTAAATAAACAAACACTCAGATCTTATACAGGGATGAGAGAGAGTAGAACAGGATAAAAGTCAGAAAGAATGATTGTACAAGTAAGAAGATGTGATGGCTTCAAGCTTATTTCACAAACAGCCATCCAAACCCAAACAAACACCTTGGGGGCTTTAAATTTTAGTTCCTCCATATTCAAAAGGATGAAACTCTTTTGATCAGAGTAAAAACTACAAACTTGGAGGAGCTGCAAAATAATGCCAATGTTAACCCTATGATGCTGCCTGTTTACCAGGAAGAAAAGAGAGAATGGGATTTGGGTGGAGGCCAAAAGTATTGTGAGAGGAGAAGGACACAGAAAGAGAGGATTTAGAAGAGCCGGTGATGCTTAATTAAACATTTCCACGTGTTTGTCAAGGTCTAGGGGAGTACAAAGGTGGGGTAAGCCAGAAGGATAGGGAGTTATTGGGGACCATGTGGAGGACAGAGATGGATCGAAAAGAGAATAGAAAACAAGGGTAGGTAATACACTGTTACATGTTTACAAGAGGCTGTGGCAGCAGTAAAGACTGTGGGGGAAGATGTGGAGAAAGAAATGAGAAGTTGAAGAAAGATGTAAGAAAACAGGAAAGCAGAAGTGAGTATGGAGAGAGGAGGATAGGCAGACATACAGAGCTTAGAGCGAGAGGAAGGAGGAAAGATGAAGGGCAGATGAGATGAACAGGAATGATTATATACATGTTTTTACAGTCTTTCCACACAATCAGAGAGAAAAAGTAAATGAGTCATACTTCTTCTTGACTCCCTGAAAATGGGAGTGTCTGGTTGTACTTCAGTGAGACTAAATGACACAGTGGGGGAGTAGGCAGAAATGGGCTATTTACAGTTGTGAATTTGTGTAATTCAGTAAATCCTTCACTAGAACAATAATTTACACTTGTATGTGTGGCACTCTGCAGGTATCCAAACACATCACTTTATGTGGAAAAAATCTACAAAAAAAATCTGTGCTTCACTCCCTGTGTTTTCTGTTTGTGCTTTAAAATCAGGCAGATTTTAAAGGGACAGTACAGTGCAACCCTTAGCTAAGATAAGGAAAGATGCACTGAATAAAAACACAAGTCATAATGATTAGCATTTTTAAAACTAAAGATAATCTCTAGATAAAACAAAGTATGAACCACAAACACGGAACAAATTAAAATACCAATGTCGAATTGATGTATTGGCCTTAAATGTCAACTAAATGTCAACAGCCATTTAAAAACTGTTGATTTATTAATAAATGTGCATATTCAAAGTCTAACTTATCAATAATGTGTCTAGAATTAACAAAAAAGCTAATAATCTTAGCTCTATTTCCATTTTTGTACTTCCTTATTGTCAATGTGGCATTCAAAGTGCTACAGGCCTACACACAATACTGCAAAAAAGAAAGTACTACAACAAGAATTTCTCACTGGTTTTACAGATCATCTTTGTTATTCACATAGGTTTAGGTTGAACTGTTTGTTTGTGGTTGTGATTAGATAGAAGTCTTGATTTGTTTCCACACAGCAAGCCTGATTCGTGATCTGTAAGAATCGTGTTACTGCTGTTTAAGCACTCATGCTAACAGCCAATATCATTTAGTGGCTTTCAAAGAATTTCCAAAGCTAGCTAAAGTTTGATTTATTTCAGTAGACCTTGAAAGTGCAGCTTTGATAGCTTTAGAAAAAGCTGAAATAGTGCAGCATTTTGAAGTTCAGGTTTACATGAAAGAGAGAGACAAAGAAGGTGATGATAGAGGAGCAAGTAATCCCCAATCTCTAAAGTCTTTATTCTCAGGAGTGTGGTCTGATTCTGCAGCTCAGCTCAATGTTGCATGCTCCTGGCATATTGTTAGTACTCAGCATCTCCTGTGGCAACAAGCTCCTATTCAATCCAGTCTTCTAAAACAACATGTGCTGTTCGAGCTGGCTTCAGGGTTAAAGCTCAAAGAGGGTTTTTGTACCAAGATTATGCAGCATTTTTTACTTGGCTAAATCCTGGTTACAAGCTATATGCATGTGGGACACCTTGATATGATGTTGTACTACACATTTGGAAGCCAGAGAGAATTTCAGAAGCTTTTGAGCTTGATGCCTTAATGTCTTGAACCAGCTGTGAAAATCAGGATTGCACTGGGCTGTAAACTAGTAGACATCATCACTGGAAGGCAGAGAGACGTCCCAAACCAGCTGCCAGTTTGTCACTGAATTGAAACTAATGATTGTAATCTCGGACAGAACACACCAGTCTAAGTACATTTCTCCATTACACCCTGCCTCAGATTGATGTTTATTTTTTTAAACTTAATTCATATTAAATAAAAAATAAACAGTTTTGATGCAGATTTTGAGCTCCATGATGAATCCTTATCATTTGGTTTTGACCAGTTACAACACTTGTTATATTTAGGTAAGTCAAGACTATAGACTGTTTCTTTTAATGGGGAATGCAATGTCAGCTTAAAGGTAACAAAAAGGACGGAAACTAAAGAGGCAGAAACATCTGGACTCGTTGATGTAGATGAAAAAAAATCTGTTAAATAAACTATGAAACAACGTGTCACAATTTCAATTGTAAACAGTGACTCAATGGCAAAAATGACAAAAAAAGAGGTAGCGAAATCTGAACTTGACCCAACATACGCATTTAACAGACATGTCAAATGGCCTTCACAGACTCCTTTTTACAATCAGTCTGTGACTTCATACAAAGATGCAGCATGTCACATTGTTAGTTGAAAGTCTATGACAGAAATCGAGGTGCTTCTTTGGTAAAATTTACACCGACAACATGTTGGACCTTCACATTCAGATAGAGAGAGTCAAAGCCAAAACCTAAAAACAAGGACAGGAACAAGAATATCAGCATTTGGACAAATTTACAGGTGTCATGGCTTCTCAATTACCCAGTCCTTTACATCTCATAATGGACTTTGATTTAAAAAAAAAGGCCTGAGCCTGCCATGACTGAGCCTCTGTGTTGTCACCTTTTTGCAGCATGCAGAGCTTAAGGACAGAAAATTAGCCTTTGGTCAGATTGCTCCCACCTGCATTGTTAGTGTGACAGCCAGTGTGTGACAAACATTAGCATATACTATCTTCTGTAAACACACAGGTCACTTGTTTCTTGCGGTCAGATCTGTATGAATTGAGTCCAGTTGGGAATAAAAACCCACATCTTCTTCACTTTGAGCCAACAGTTCTTCCCTCCGGCATCTGTGCTGCTGTTTAATCATTGAGCATGCAGGAATTTAGCCTAAAACTTTCATAATTATTTTCAAAACTCCTGTCATGCTTGGAGGATCCATAATAATTTAGTAGTGTGGTGTAGACAAACTTTATTCACCCATAATTCATTGCACAGTAGAGAGAAAGAGAGATGGAGGAAGAGTACTCCAGGGGAAAATACTGAGCAATTAATCAACTTCATCAACTCATCAGTGGCTTTTTAAAAACCCTGTTAGTGCTTATAATGGTACCATGTTACAATGCCTTTTAGTCTGCTTTTCTGCTAATTAATCAGCCCACATTTCACTGAGGTATAAAAAAAGGCAAGAAAAGATATTTTGTATTGGAGACTACTGAGAATATGTACTGTTCAAAATCAGGTTGTTTCAATAGACTGATCTTTGTTAGATAAAATGTCTTGAGTTTTAATGAAGGCTTCTATTATCAGAGTACTGACGTTATTAAATCCCAAACACAAATTCAAAGACCATCACTGCATTAGTGATGTTTTACAACATACCTACTGATTTATATTTTCAAAGTTTTTGCAGGAGTCAGTTGTAACTGTTTAATGAAACAATGTATATTATCCAGTCGTGTATAAATACTATATGACTACTTATTCGAACTTGGGAAATTTGCAGGAATTGTCTAGATGTTAAATTGATTGATTAATTTAAAAGATATTGTGATATACAAGGATTTTGGAATAAGAAAGATAGGGATGTAAAAAATTTGAGATTGCAACGTAACTTCATACCCTAGTACACCCAACTGATGCTGCCACAGAATAAACAATACTACAGTTGACAAATTTCATGGTCTCACATTACATATCATCATATTTCTCAACCCTACTAAGTTGCAGAGGTGACAAAGTTAGA
>JAPZDZ010000006.1:17332019-17345008 GCA_029783805.1 Acanthurus tennentii | reverse complement strand
CATGAACACATAAACATTGATTTCTTCAGTGGGATGTTAGCTCTGTTAGTGCTGTACTATGCTTTTATGCTTGTGGGCCACTTCTACGGCTTGAGGACTGATCCTGTTTGTATGATGTGTGAGAACTGACGCCCATGTCTGAGAATGTCCTGGAGCTATGTTACATTCTAGTTTTTTTAAGTTGGTTGTAATCCTGTTAGCAATTCATGTGCAGTTTCCAAGGATTTACCTGCTAAAAGTTAATATGACTTAGAATTCTTAAAATGAGTTTAACTGATAGTACAAGAAAAACATTTATCACCCCTAAGAAAGCTTCCTGTAGTTTATTCAAATGTGATCTTCCTGCATTACCAAAGCAGGATAGATAAACAGCATTTTTTGGGCAAAAAAACATGGATAATTAATTATTTGAGCATACAGGAGTTTCACATGGACAACCTAGTTCTAGATCTTAAAAATGTGAGTAGTATGCATTTTTATTTGTCTGCCATTAGCTTTGGCAAAATACTATAATGTTTTATCAATACGAGAGCAGAGCATATAAAATCATTTGAGTACACCTTTTGAGGCCAAATAAGAGCACAAATATTGATGTCTCTATAGATTTATTTATGTCAGCTTCTGTTTATTTCTTACATTTAGCCTTGTCAAACATTGACCTCTTTCTTTCACTCCAAAAAAAAAACGTAACCCCTTTAAAATGTACTGTAGCAGATCAAATGCAAAAAACAGTACCTAATGTTTTGCTTTTACTACTTGGCCTGTCCAAGCTCAAGAGCCCATTGACCTCTTTAACCTTGAAGTGGTTTCTCTGAAAAAAAGCCCTGATGAGAGCTATAGATGAAAGAAAATGATTGGTCTTTGTATTCCTCTATCTTGCAGCTCCTATCAGACTGGTTTTGGTTGACATGGCCTCTGTCTACATCAGAATATGTGCACAGATTTTTATTTCTTCCCAGCACATAGGCTAAGATGAGTGCATGCACATTCAAACACTTACAGTAAAATTCTTTGCAGATTCATCTACCCAGGTACACATATATAGGTACCCTGTCGTACTTTAAAGTAGGTTTGCAAGATAAGTGACAGGAAAGGGAGGTAATGGCAGGAAAAAATTCTCTGTTAACACCTTAAAGTGCCATTTCCTGCAATATAAAGCCTTCAGTCATGACCAGTAAAGCTGCTCTTTCACTATAAAACTCAGTATACACTATAAATTACATTATGTAAAGAGAAGAATAGGAGGAAGCGCATGGGGGGAAAAAGAGTAAGTGTTTATGAGAGAAAGGAAAAGGTAGACTAAGAAACTGAGAGAGAAAAAGCTTAATGATCAAGTCTGTGTCTGAGTTTGTTATCTTACACGTCAGCTTACTGATGTTTTCATAACTCTGGTCTTTTTTTGTCCTCCCTTGGGCTGCTCTGTTACTTCATTCTGCATTAAGGACAGCAAAACACTTGTGAAAACACTGAACTGAATTGAATTAATATGGCACAGGTTTAACTCCTTCAGCATCTTTAAAATTTCCTGTAAAAAAGTAAGTTCATTGTAGACACACGGCTAGAAACATAGAGTGAGAGGAGCAGAAAAACTATGCATTAAACAGAGAAATTTTAGCTTTTTTTGCAAATAAGTAAATGTGACTCATAAAAGGAAAGCAAAAGGGCAATTAGAAAGGTGAGCCTTCAGTTTTCATTGGGGTCATTAGCAATATCATCAAGCATTTTGTGTTTTATTAGAGAAAGTAGTTTAAAAACACCCGCACAAAAGGTGACCGTTTGTTGCATACTGATGTTAGAAACTGAGCACAATTACCTGATAAGTAGCCTGCTCAGCCATAGAAATCAGTTCACACATTATTAAGCCATTATTTAAACCGATAGCTAACAGCAGTCAACATCTCACAACCTTATCACTTTCATACTGTCTAAACCAAAGTTGAAAAGAATCATGTACAGAGTCTTCATGCCACTAAATCATGAATATAATCCAAAAAGAAAAACTGTATTTCAGTGCAAACTTCACATTTTGGTCACCCAGTTCACTGCTAGCCTCTGTTGTTTAGCTGCTACTTCAGTGGAAGGAGGTTGTGGTAATGATAGGCAAGCCCTTTCATAATTTAGGATTTGTCACTAAAATAAATTCGGCTGGAAGATCAGATACACGCCCAATTCAACATTAGCTGCTTACACCCTTACTTCACCATGATTTATATATATATGTACAAAAACATACATGCATATGTAAATATACAGCTGGTTGTTAAATGTTTAAGTTGAATGATAAAAAAGGTGGCATGCAAGACATTAACTCTGTTTAGTCCAACAGCAGGGTTGCATCTATGCACGCGTATACACTTCTCAGTGCATCTCATTGTGCATTCTGTCTTTATCGATGTGAACCTTCAGGTCAGGTCAAGCTGTGGCTCCTGCAGTGCAGAGTTCTGCTGCAGGCCACTAATCTCTCTTACCCTCCTCCTCCTCAAGGCTGAAAGGGCTTTAAAACGAGAAAGACCACTTAGCCAACCCTGTCAGGAAATGCCTTCGTAGTTTACAGTAGGAGGCATAGCTGGTAGGGAGAGAGAGAGAGAAAGAGGGAGTGGGGAGGATGAGGGGTCTTTGTTTCCATAAAGATGAAAGATTATCCAGATTGTCAGAGATCTTATGCTACTATCAGATGAGAGCATCACTTTAATGAATTTGGTCTCATCCAGCCAAATGAAGTATGGGAGATTAGCTCCAGACTGTCAGCTTGTTACCATTAAGCCTCTCAGAGCAGGATGACTTCTTTGGCCTTTGGAGACTTAAAATGTCAGTTTTATCAAACCAAATGGTGTGAATATAACATTTTGTCCAAGCTGTGTCTAAAACTTGTTTTAAATCTACTCTTCTTATTTTGCCATCCTCTTAGACTGCATACATGTTTAAATGGATTGTGAAACAAATAGTGACATTATAGAAGCACCTTCATATTTTTTATGCAGACACAAAACGTTCTTTGCTTACTTTGTAAAGTTTATTACTTTAGACCTGTAGTATTGCAAACAAACACCTGGGTACAAATGTAAAATTGTGGTATTTCTTAGTGTGAAGCCTACAAAGGTTTAATACAAAACTAAGTTCTTAAATTGATTTTCAGCCTTTGGTCACAAGGTTGTGCAGTCTAAAATGAAAGCCAAAGCAAATTGACTCTTTCTTATTCTAAAATGTTGTCACATATTTTTGGGTAACTTGAAATCTTAGCATCAAGGAATTTGAAAATGCAAAGGTTTTTTCTCTGTAAAAGACTGAAAGAGAAAGCACGGACTTGCTCTGAAGCTCTATTAAAAGAAAAATGTCATGAAAAACATGACAGCCTACAAGCTCTCTTTCATCTCAGTCAATGCAATTTGATAATGCCAGAGGGTCACAGTATCTTTGACCTTCAGGAGTCATAACACAAGAAATACTGGAAAGGCTGTGGAGAAATGACTTGCAGTGTGCCAAGCCTAAAAGCTAATATTGATGCAGCTCTCCTTTTTAACTGTATTAGCAGTTTACAGGCTTTGAATTAAAGGGATTCTGCAGCAAGGGTTTGTGATTCTTTTTCAAATGATAGACCAAGCCGTAGACATCAAAATAACTTCAAATGTATAGCAATAAGAAGACAGTTAGTATCTGTGGAGTCCAGGTCCAGTACTTAACTAAACATGTCTGTGAACCTTCCGGGCAGGCAAATAATCTGTTCATTTTCCTGATAGGTTACTCCTACCCTTAGGGGTTGAATGACACCTAAAGAGAGTTCTGCTCTGTCATTACCCGACTGACACCGGTTCATTACTGAGCCTCGTCCTCTGTAAATCCACTGTCACCTTGCAATGGGCTCAGGTGCTTAGCAGCAACACCCACCTCAGAAATGGGCTCTTGTTGGCAGCCTATTCCTGCAAAATTGGTCATTAAGTAATGCGGGGGAGACAATTGTTCCCTTTAAATGGCCTGGGAAGTGTGCAGTTCCAGGAGGACTGTGGTAGATATCTTGGGTAATACATATTGTTGACAACATTGGGGATGTTTTTGTGCTTTTATGGAAGCACTGACTCCCATAGTGATTCTCACATCAGTTAGTGTACTGGAAAGTATCTTTTTATATTCAGGGAAAGGTGTTTTAATTTTTGCTAGCCCTCTAAACCTGTGATTATGTGAAAGATATTTATCTGTTGATCCAACTGTGCTGGGAGCTCTGCTCTGGGAAATGCTACAAGTGGGTAACAGTTTTGTCAAATTATCATGCAATTATCATCAAGTAACATTATAATATTTTACTTTGGATTAAAAGCAGAACAACACAAGTGTATTCTTATCACTTCCCATTGAACAAAAGCCATCATTTAACAAATTAAGGATCAAGCTTCTCATTCATATATTTTAAAGGCTTATGCAGCTGCGAAAGAAGAGCGCACAGAGCCAGATCTTTGTGAAACAGCTTCTCTTTGCTTATTAAAACAATATGGAACCGGTGTTTTGAAATACTCCTTCCTGTGCACACACTCCTACTATACACTTCCTCTACGGCTATGGCTTGCCCTCAGTCATCATGTGTTCCTAACAAGGCTTGTTCACTGCCTTGTTAAGGGACCCTACTGAAAAAAGCACCCTTTTGACTTTGCTATCAGGTTGAGAGACTGCCAGTGATAGAAGGCACTTTTTATAGAACGATGGAGAAGACCAGAAAGAGGAGGAAAGAGCAAGATGGAAACACTGACAGGCAGTCAAAGAGTCAGAGAGATATCAAGAGGGTTAGTGACTATGAGGAGGACATAGACAAACAACAGAGAGAAAATTAGGCTGTGGGCGGGAGAGAAACGGAGGCAGAGTGAGGTAGAGATCAGAGAAGCGTTAGACAAGCAATGAGGAGCGGCATTCCTCTGTACCTGTGGAGGAGATTAAGGGTCTGCATCCAGTGTGATTAATGAGCTAGCCGATGATTGCTCATCCCCATCTCCCACCCATGAATAATCACCCCAACTCTCTGAAAGAGAGAGCGTCTATGTGTGTGTGTGTGTGTGTGTGTGTGTGAGAGAGAGAGAGAGAGAGAATCAGTGCCTGTGTGTACATAAGAAATAAGATGGAGCATATATGAGAAACAGTATATATTCACAATAGGTGAAAATTATGTGATGTACTGTGTATGCATAGACTTCACCGTCTGTGAGTTCACAGTTATTGATTTACTGAAAAAATAGAAGTGCATGTACAGTATAACACACAACACGACATTAATTCAGTGTGTCACTGTACTTGAAACAAGCCTGATATATTTGCTAATAGCAGCAGCCCACCTGAAGAGAGCAGCCCTCATTCTGAACGCACACTGACATACCAGGATCATTTGTACGCCCTGCAGGCTCCCAGTGGGAGTCCTGTCTCCCTACATGTACTGAGCTGCTCACCACTGATATTGTGTTCACAGAGGACACAATTACATGCCAAAATGTACTGAAACATGCAGCTTCCGTTGCAGTTTCATCTAAATTACATCCTCTAAATAAATAACTTGTATGAATAATAAAACAGTGTGTAAACTTAGATTCTTTAGATTGGCTTTGTCTCCTCCTCAGTTGGGAATTGTCACAGTCATAGATTTTGTTTTACAATTTATTTTTAGGTTGCTGTCCTTTTTATTCTGTGTGTTGAGGCTGATGTGGGCAATGCTGTAAAAAGAGAACAAACAAAGCTGCTGTTTGATCAGTGTGTTTCTTTCTCTCCAGCAGCTGAAAAATATGAGTCCTTTCATTTGATCATTTCCATCTTAAGTAAAAAATATATTTCAAAGGTTAACTTAATAAAATTCTTTACATTAAGTCAAACTCAATTTTTTTTTAAATTGATTATTTAAATATACTGTGTATGACTCGATCAGTGTTTTTTTTTTTTGTTTATTTATCCGGTATTAATTAACTGTTATATTCAGAAGGTTATATTTATTATTTCATCTATGCAGTTTCCGAGTTTATATTCAAAGTAATTTCCCACTGAATATTACCATGTATTGCATATTGATGTTGAAATATGAAACTACATGCTGTAAACCTTGATACAGGATGGGAGCCTGTAGCTCAGGGGGTAGAGCAGGTCTTCCATCAGTTGCAAGGTCGGTCCTGTAACAAATGAAAGACTCCAACAAGTCTTCCACCCACTTTTATGCAAAAATTGAGGAAATCCTGGATTTGAAGTGCTCTCTGCGGTCAGGAACTTGTGTTTAACCACAGGCTGACCCACATTACTATTGTGCTGTGTTGCCTGGTGGTCTAAAATTGCTGGTTGTCATGACTTTTTGGTGGTTGCATAGCAACAATCAATGAAAAAAATCCTTTTTGCAGCTTGGTAAAACGTGACTTTTGTTGAGGGCTAACCCAAGTGCAGGCATGACACCAGCATGAGGTTACTTTGAAATCCTACCAGTCTCTGCTGCTTAGTAGTTTGGCAGCTTTGCAGGAACATGTAGGACGTGTGAAGGCTGGCAAATCAAGCCCACTTACTGTAGCAGCTGCTTTTCACTTAGTGATGAGATTAATGATTAATGCCTGAATCTTAATTTTCCAAATGAGACTGAATGAGAATATTTTTTTCATGAGGGTCAAAAATGAATAATCGAGTGTGTCGTGAATATATTTGCATACATGACACATGAAGAGAGGAGGATGTACTTGTAGAGTGAGTGACACACTACCCCACACTAAGGCTAATTTTTAGTGAGAAAGACAGACACTCTGGTTTTGTAATACTTATGTGAGTGTGTGCGTCCTTTCAGGTGGTGTAAGAGGCATCATTTGGACTCAGATATCCACTTCTGTACTGATGAATCTAGAGTTACATCTCACTTTTCAACTCATGTCCGCTTAGGTTTTTTTTGCTGCTTTGCACTACTTTTGAATGCAGATGTTTATGTAGAGCCTGTTGCATATTGACATCTAGTCACTGAAATGCCTGTCTCACGTTGTCTTACCCTATCTCCACAGTGCTGTGTCAGTGCTGCAGAAAAATCTCTGTGTTCAATTAGCATTCTGCTATAGTGGAACCAAGGCTCAGAGTTTGGTAGTTATTGGAGAGAAAGCAATAGCCATTATGTTTGATTCACAAGATTTGCATGTTGTTTCACAAAGTATCACAATTATTGTATCATACATTTTATATATCACCTTAAAGTCTGTCAATATTCTATGGATTTAGATTGATCAAAGGGACTTGTACCATTTTACTGTGGTATTTAATGTTGCAGTTCTAGTGAAAGCAGCTTCCGGGTGTAATGTAAAGAGATTTTTTTAAATGACAAGCGGTTACACAGCATTAATGTGGATATAGCTGTATGGCTGTTGCATCAGCTTTGAAATTTGATAACAAGCACCTAAAACATTGAAATTCTGCAGTTGTCAACTAGATGTTTGTTCATTTGACCCACAAATCAACATATCTATGTTTACCGAATGCCTGCTTGTTTTCCTGCTTCCTCACATGATTCCTCACACCCCGTTCCTTCAACTTTAACCCTTTTCCCATCTGTCGTTCTGTCTCTGTCCCTTCATTGCTCTCTGCACCTCATCACCTCTTCCAGTCTGCAGTCAGGGTGTTATGTCTCTTACCCTCTAAAGAAAGTCACAGTGTTCTACTCCTCTGCTTTGTGGCTTGATGTCTTACTCCAGCTCACGAGAGGCCAGTCTCATAAAAGTGGAAAGGGACAACTCTCTGAGCTGCAGTCTTGAGCTCACCACATTAGTTATTCCCTGGGAGATCTTCTACGTGCTCTGCATCAAATTTGTCTCTCTCCCTGCTTTACACGCACACACATTTTTACTCCTTCTCTTACAGTTGTGCCTTTGTTGTCTCTTCGCATCTTTCGACATGCTTTCTTTCTTTTATTTGCTCATCTGCTTCTACATCCTTTTTCTAATGCAGTTGAGCTCCTTTTTCCTTTTTATTGTCCCCACACTTGGTTCATTCACCTATTTTTTCTTTCAAGTCCTCCTTATCTATGCTTTTATATCCTCCTCTCAGAATTTGACCTTCCTCTTCCTTTTTGTCTTTCTCCCCCCTCTTCCTCCCTTTGCTAACACAGTACTGTATATCCCTCCAGAGGTGAATACAGAAGCCTCCCTGTTGGCCCTGTCAGCCGTTCATAGCTCAGTTAGCAGGGCTGATCGATTAGTGGAGCCCCTGAATTCCCCTGAAAGTCAATTACTAACTGTTTTGGGAAAGGGGGGGACTGTAAGAATCATTAGCTAGATATCATCATGTCACCTCCCACAGCAAACCAGGGCATAGCAGCACTGTTGTGAAGAACTGTCTGGGACAGCTGAGAATGAGAGGGAATGTAGGAGGATTTTTGAACAGATTTTTGCAGAGTTGATATTCAAGTGGAAGTAATCTTTATAGCTGAGTTAGACGTGGGTGTAGCTATTAGGGCTGGGATCAAATGCCAATGCTTTTGAATTAGCAAAAATTGTTTATATTACCAATGGCTTGCATTTCATGATTGGACAGATTCTTAGCCTCTTTTCCATCTGTCTTTTCTTAGATATAACATGATATAAATGATAGTTTTGCACAATTAATTCAGTAGTTTATGTTTGCTGAGTTCTTCTAAGGTTTGTTTGTATTAAGTCAAGATTTAATACTGATGTATTTGAAGGATCTGGCTGATCTATTATCCTTCTAAGGGCCAAGGTCATGGTTTTATTTTTGTTCTCTAACATCGAACATCTCATAATAAAGTGACACATTGCAACCACTGGCCTGACCTTAAATA
This sequence comes from Acanthurus tennentii, assembly GCA_029783805.1. Taxonomy (NCBI): domain Eukaryota; kingdom Metazoa; phylum Chordata; class Actinopteri; order Acanthuriformes; family Acanthuridae; genus Acanthurus; species Acanthurus tennentii. Next base: position 17,336,229 of record JAPZDZ010000006.1, on the reverse strand, counting down.
ATAGAAAACACTATGTATAAACACTCACTCACTGTTAAAATGTTAAAAGTTACAAGCAAGCACATGCACATCTGAACATATACATTTGTAACACAAAGCAACACCCGTTTAAACCCCAAAGTTATACTTTCCCTTTCATTTCTGTTCTGAAGATTAAGAATCTGAACCTCTAAATTTACTGTTTGACTTCAAATGTGTAACAAGAAGATCTAACATTTAAAATGTCACATAGTAGATTGGAAAAAGAGTAACATCAGCAGCAATCAAAACATTTCCTAACAGCCATTACACAGCTATTTTTTTTATCTTCTCTTGGTTTCATACTGTAATCTCAGTGGGTTGAGTTTGGATGGCATTGGAATTAATCTCATGGTGTCAGGATTAATTTCACTGCTGGTCCATCTTTCACTGAGGTAGTTTTTTTATCTGTTGCCCTCCTGCATTAAAAGTGAGGACTAATTCATCAACAGAAAGTTTGAAAGTTAGGACTGACCTCATATGAGAGGTTGGCAGACTGTTGCAGACCACTGGAAATATTTGAACACAGCTGCCCAAATTTAATACATTGCATGTTTCCTGTTTGATTTGGAAAGTAGACAGCAGTCTAACATCACAGACTTAGAGGGTTTGAGCTGAATTTTATTTTTTTCATCACTGTCAGTGATTATTGGTTCCCTACTGTCAATGTTGAAAGCAACCCCATCTTTCTCAGTAGCCAGTATTTTAACTGTCATAGTCTATTAATTACGTTTGTACTTCTGCTCTAAACCAAACTTTGAAGAGACAGTCCTTGCCAGCAGACTTTGAAAGCTCTATTCATACTTCTCTATCTTAAAGATCAATGTCAAGTCGCACTAGACGTCTATCTGAACAGTTCAGAGCTGCAGAAAGACACAGCAAACCACACAGGTCTCACTTGCATGCAGTGAATTAAATTTAATGTGAACAGCGGTCTGGTTGAAATTCGCATTGCCACCCTGAAACCACCCCTCCAAGCCATGTCAGATCAATGCACTTCATCCTTCATCTGTCCACATGGCACTCAAAGCCTGGTCTGCCATCCAAATTACTGCTCTGCTGAATTATAACTTTGTTAGATCTGGCAGTGTACTGTACCCAAGGCATTCTGAAATATCACTGACAGACCGAGCTGTCAGCCTGGATACATCCATCACCTGGAGAACTATGTGAAGCAGACAGCTCATATCCAGAGGTCTTTTACAACGGCGTTTGTCAAAGTCTGGATCCGGACAGGAAGTTCCCCACAAACATTTCAAAGTCTGATAGCCATCTACTGGAAATCCGTTTCGCAAATGAAATATTGTCCTATGTGGGCGTTGAAATGAAAGTTTGTTGCGGTGCTGGCCTTATCACTGTCGTTCACCCATCAAGTGCAGGTCTTAAAAGCCAATGTTTATGTTTTTGTTTATATTAGATTTGTGTGTTCCTATTGGTTGTGATAGATTTAATATAGATGTGGTACCTAGAGAGAGAACTGAAGTCAGGAAACTGAAAACTCTCTCAGCACAAATCTTTTGATGAATAATAGACAAATGTAAGCTGCATAAAAAGTACATCAGTCAGTGTAGTTTGTTCTAAAACAGCTCTGAAACCTGATTTGTGATCAGGAAGCAGCTCCACATCTGAGCAAATGTCATGCTTGGCACATGCTTTCTTTTTTATACCCCTTTGCTAATTATAGGCGCAAAAGAAATAAACAACACCTGCTGTGGAAAGACTGTTTAGGTCTGACGGTATCAGGCTGGGTAGTTAAAGTAGTTTGTTGTAAAACAAGATTGGTTTCAGTGAACATACCAATAAGGCAGTTGAGTTAAAAGCTCATCAAATTTTACTCTATCAAGCTCCATTTCTTTACACCACTTTAATCATTTCCATATTAGAGTTTCATCACAGTGATGCTTAAGTAAATGGTAGCTATTGATTAGCCACACTTTATATCGTTTGTCCACTGGTTGTTCAGGAAGTCCTTATAGTTTTCTCAGGGAATTGCAAAATAAAAAAAAAAACACAGCTTTTTGCAGGATATTCTAGTTTGCCATTAATAGATCCTTTATCCTAAAGATGTATCCCTTTATTAAATATTTAAGTACTGAAAAGTCATTGTTTATTGTCTCAGTACAGTGAGTGCTTTGTGTGTAAATGTATTGAACTTGCTCAGTGTTGCGCTTGGATGGTTCCATTTAGATTTCTATCAGGTTTCTGTGTCTCTTTATTTAGTGAACCGAGTATATCCTGTCCCCAGTCAATATTAACCCAAGGTCACACACTGACAAGTCAGTGCTGACGTGCCTGAACTCCACATTCACATAATATGTCACTGTCATCAGCACACATACGTTCTTCTGCCATCTAATAACCTGTGAGGTTTTTTTTTCTAAATCAAAATAAATATTTTTTTAAGCTTCTATTTTCATCTGTATGTGAGCATATACAGAAAAAAATTAAAAGAAAAGAATTATGTTTTGTTGCGATGCATAATGAGACTACATTGCATATAATGCAAGGAGTATACTATGTAGCTTACTTTGCTGAAAAAACTATGTTTTTTGTCCCTTTAAAACACTGGCCCACTGTAAGTTTAAACTAAGCATAAGAAAATGCTTCAGCAGATGACAAAGTTTCCTGACTGTAACTGTGACTGTAGATTTTGTGCCTGGCCACACAGCTTGGCGACAGATACTATTTATGGTGCCAAGGGGAACCAGTGAAAAATAATTCTTAATTTGCCGTAAAGGTGAATTGAATTGGATGGCCATTTCAATGAACATAAATTTCCCTTAATGAGAAGAATGATATTTGGCTAGCTGTGTGTCCTCTGACACGCGGTCTTTTTTCATACTGGATATCCTTCAATCCAGGACAGCTGTTTATCCTCCCCGGTCCCACTAATAACACGTTGGTCACGTAGAAATGTATTAAGCTTGGCTACAGTTCCACTACATCAGCACACTCACTCTGATTTGTGATTTTCTCTGCAATCTTTTTTCCCTCCGTCTTTCTCCCTCCTCTCATTTCTCTAATCTCTTCGTCTTACTCTTGTCTCTTATTTGCCTCTCTGGCATTCGTTCTCTCACTGCAACACAAATCATACTCTCGTTCCAACAGAGGTTGTGCAGCTGAGCCTGGCAGAGGACCAGCGGATCACCGTCTCCACGGTAACAGTGGGCCTCAGCGCCGTCCTCACCTGTGCTATCCAGGGGACACTGCGCCCGCCAATCATCTGGAAGAGGAACGGCATCATACTAAACTTCTTAGACCTGGAGGACATTAATGTGAGTGCACGTTGTCATTTTCTTCAGTATGGTTGATTCTGTAGTCTGTTGCTGTTTGTGATGACAGAAACTGTGGAGGTGATGGTGAAGGTTAAAAAAATCTGATGTGCCTTATTTCACAAACATATGTACTGTCAACTGTTGGTTGGTTGACACTGGATTAAATAGCATGAAGGTTCTAGATATAAAGCGAAATAAGCAAAAGAAAATCCAGAAACATCTTTACATTCTTATGTAATGTTGGGACTGTCTGTGTAATTTATCTTAGACATTTGTCCTCTGGTAATGACATATCACTGCATATTAATAATCAGTAGCTGTACAAACATACTTAATCATTATTTAAAGTGTTTTTGGTCACAAGGGGCAGTAGAATAATAGAAGTCTATGTTACACAGCTGCAGCATACAGTATTAAGGATTTCATGGCTTATGTCTTAGCAAATTACACATCAGAGGACACAACATTATCATCCCACTGGGATTGTGTTTGTGTTTACATGATGATGTACTAGACAGAACATTTGCTGCAAACCTGAACTGTGAACTTAAAGAGGCGGTTAAATTTCTCAAGGAGCTTACAACAGTACACAAATTATTGAGCTGATATTACAACAAATAAATTAATTTACATTTATAAACTGCCTGATTTATATCTACTATTATTGATATATGTTAACTGCAGCAGCAAGAGGGCACAGTTAGGGGGTCTTAACATTGATTGAAACAGCAAAACATGTATTAAGCCCCTTCTTTAAACTGAAAATTCACATTGCTGCTTTACAGGTGTTAAGAGCTGCGGGCATTTTTCAGTTAGTTTCTAAACTGGGCACATTACTCTTTCTTTGTATTTCCACTCTGTTTGCAATACTCTTAAAACTCTGTTAATATCCTGGGATGTGTGCAGGGAATCTTACT
>JAPZDZ010000006.1:17304627-17316672 GCA_029783805.1 Acanthurus tennentii | reverse complement strand
ACTGCTTAAAATGACAAACTTCACTGGCAGCAGGTCATATCAGCTGTCAGTAAATCACTGAACATGTTAATTAGTAAACTTAGTGACAGAACTGTCTGACATCTGATTCAAGTGCACTCTGCAGTCAGTGTCTGCATTTGTCAGAGATCGAATGTAAGGGATGAACCTTCACTCTGTAACACTGCTGTACAAACGGAAGTGGACTGACTGTTTTCTGTAGTTCCCTGCAAATCCAACAGTGACCAGCCTCCCCTCCAGCTGATCACCTCTAGAGTCTTTTTCTGAAACATTATTACTTTTTTACTTTTGCACTGCAGCGTTGTTATTACTGCTAGAATGAAACAAAAGGGCTTATATCTAACATAATAACAAAATAACAGTCACAATTGAAGTCTAATCTATATTTTCCTATACATCTATCCCATAATCCTAGGGCTCACAAGCTCCACACTGCAATACAAGAGCATGTTCCTTATTCCCATGTCCTCCCCATAGATCTTCAACTGTTGAGGATACCGACCTTTAGTCTGGAACATGTAGCTTCAGCATCACATGATATCGCAAATGTAGCCAGAGATTGTATTTAACAACTCGGAGGGCTAACTTTGCTTGTAGAAATCTGTTTGTGACAGTTTTCATTTCATGTTCACTGGCAAGAAATAACAAAAGCTTGACAGACGTACCAAGAGATGAAATACTCTCATCTGTTGCAGTTCCACATACAGATTTAGGAGGATAAAACAGATACATTTTATATAACCTGCTGCAGCTTTACATTAACTCGTGGGGGGACACATTCAGAATTTTAACTATATGCAGCCACTGTTTGGCTGCGTGTCGAACAGCATCATTAATGTGAGGTACGTTCAGTTTTGCTACAGACGTAAGAAGACCACATGCAAGGTAAAATAAATCAAATCCACCTCAAGCACTTGAAACAATATGGTGCCCAGGTGGGTGCTGGCTGCCTCACCATTCATCTTGCCTGTAACGGCTGTTTAGAGACTGGATCCCTCAGGGGTTCTTCACAGGGTCAACATCATTTATACTGAGGTACAGGATGAGAGGAAATAGGCCTAACTCAAGGAGAAGGAGGCGGGAGAGGAGAAGGGGGAGATAAGTGAAAGTCTGAGTAAATACAAAGAGGGAGACGACAAAGTGAGCAGGTAGCAAAGAAAATGTCATTATAGACCTCTGAGCTAACTTTGATACCAGTTTAAAAGAAACCGATAAGGAAGGGTAGATATTACAACACATTTTCATGCTGCCGTCCAAAAACTTTTATTTAACATAAAAAACAAAGTTTTTAAAGTGACAAGAAAAAAACCCTGTTTCATTTAAACCCACTCCAAATACAGAAGGAGTTATTTTACTTATGTACATTTATTTTCATTGAAAAGTATAAGTTACATAAACTAAAAGACTGAATTGATATGGTGAAAGAAGAAACACAGGTGTCTCCTGGCAGATGTTCTCACATCATTTAAAGTTCAGGTCACAACCTTCAGTATATTGAGGCCCACCGACCGCCCATCCTCCTCCATCCAACGCTGTAAAACTGCTTTCTTTTCCTTGATCACCCTATCCCAGTGTTGCATCTACCCCTCTCTCTTTCTTGCAGACCCTTCTTGGCCTCCGGGTGCAAAAGGTTAATGCATCCTCCCTTTTTTTCTTCTCTTCTCTTTGTCTGTTGTCCCAAGCTCTTCTTCACAAAGCACCTTTATCGCCTCCTTTTTCAACAATGCCCTTTAAAATGAGGGAGAAGATGACTAGACTGAATGCACTTTATCTATTGAAGAAAACAATAGCTCTAATTTTTTAACAGAAAAGTCTGAATTCTGCTTTTATTACCGCCACGGAGATGACCGATCCCACTGATTAGGAAGACAGAGCATGTACAACATGTCCAAAAAACCAGATGATCATTTTTTGAGAACAGGCAGCAAGCAAAAGTTTTCCTCACAAGTATGAAATTGAAGCAGCAAAATGTTCTTGCAAAAGTACTTGCAACTTATTTTTGACTTTTAGCACATACTTGGACTCTTAACAAAGAACAAAGTGTTGAGAATGCTTCATACACAATAGGTTTCTCCTAGAATGTAGTTCAATTTGGAGGAAAAATCAGAAATTTAGATGCAAAAAAAGATAATTTAGTTCCTTTGCTAGTCTTGTGTTACTCAGTTGTGTGGTTCTCCTGTAAAAATATATCTTAATTTTTGAAATCTTTGGTTTCAGGCACGATTTCTAGCACACAGATAAAGGCTTTCAAAATATGCACTAACAAAGTCTATCATTGTACTCCATGCATGGAAATTGCACGTTTGTTATCTTTTTTAACAAAGGGACCTAACCTTGACTTTGATACATCACACTTGGGCCAGCTAAACTCCCAGTGAGCATTAAAACAAACAGCACATGGGCTCATAAACAGGAAGCCAGATGGCAAAGACCTCTGGTTATGTAGCAACTTTCAAGTACTGGTGGTTATTTAATATCGTGGTAAATCGGTGTCAGGCGGCAGGCTGTTATCTAACTTTCTATTATGCTTTTTTCTTTTCTCTGAGCCAGAATGAGTATCTTGTTGTCACAACTTACACTAATTTAGGCCAGTGTTTACATTTTGGCAATTTTCAAGCAATAACCATGATGAATATTTAAAATGCTCTGTTTTAGGAAGAGTCATTTTGTCTTTAACAAATTTATTTGCAATGGTTTAAGTTATCTCTACCAAAACTTCCAGTCCACTATTGGTCAGTGGTGTTAATAAAAAGATGTTCCTTTTCCTATTTACACTATTTTTGGTCAAGTAAAGACACCCTACCACCAGACAACAGCCAAATGTTAACTTTAGCCTTTATAAGATCGGATGACAACATCTGATATAATCTGCCACTAATGACATTTACAGTATGCACAGGGTAAAAAAGACGAGAAGCTTATAGTGTTCTTAGGACAAACATTGCTTCAAATAGCAAAGGTGACCACCTCGATACCACTACTGCTGTTATTAACACTAGTACATTAATGTTAATGGTGATAAACCTAATTTGTGTAGCACATTCTACATGACAACTGCAGCTTATTGTGCATTATAACAAAAATATTATGTGCAGAAAGTGCTTCATGTAACACAAAACAAATAATGAACCCAAAAGGTTGATCACATTGTCTTATATCAATTCAACATTATTTAACAACTAAACTAGCTTCAGAGGCTAACACAAAATCCACTATATATCTTTTGCCTCAATGTGGCCTAACTTCAGCTTTACCTCTGCTCACATTATGGCAAAGACTAAACACATGCAAAGGCAAATTCATATGTACATATGTACATGCTGACTTAGCACTCGGCTGACCAGAGCAGAGGGCTGAACCTCCCATTACTGAACACAGAGCTTGTGGTCTCGCTCCAATGGTGAGGGTGTCAGCAGCTCCCTGTCCACCCAGCCAGAAGCAGGGTAATGGATTGTGTTATTCTTTGTTGTTGACATTGCAGCAGACCTGAGGTTGAGTACACCCCACCCCCACATGTCTCTCTCTTTCCTGCCTGTCTGTTCTCTTTTCTCCTTTCCTTCTTTCACTGTCTCTGCAAGTTATTCTCTATTCTTTCTGTTCTTTTTACCTGATGTGTGTCAGATATCCTCACTGAAACCTCTCCAGCAGCAACAATGTGAAAGTGCTCCTGCTGTACACTTTCTCCTCTCTGGCATTTACACCTAACTCAGGATGAGATGTGATAACAGCTTACTCTTGAGAATTTTTTGTTTTTGGGCGAAGGATTGTTGGGTTTATTTATTTACTATTTCTTTCCAAAAATTTGCAACATGCAAGCTGCAATTTACAACTTAAGATAATTTTGTCTCATTAGTTTGCACACAGAGTTCAAAAACAAATGATCAGGTTGTTAAAAATTGGGACCATGTTTTAAGTAGGACATTTTTCCTTTGAAAAATACACCTCTCAGTGCCCTCTGGTGGAAAAACTATGTAATGTTAGCAATAGTATTATTGACATTTCTGTGCTACGCTGCATTTTTTGTTGTTTATTGGCCAACATACTTGCCCTTAATACAAGAACAAACACTAGTGTCTGTAATAAGCTAACAATGTCTGGTCACATTGGCTGGAGTATTCCTCTAGTGTATTAGTTGTATAATTTAATCCTACTTCATATATTACTATTTTGTTATTTTGTATTTGCCTTTCATATTTAAATATATTTAATATTTAATAAGTAATGAACACATTCAATCCTTGTAACAGAAATATTGGTTGGGGTTTTTTTCTGACTTTTCAGCACTATGAACAGAAGTTTTACAAATTCATTTAACCACTCTTCCACTCTCTCCAACTCTTATAGGCAGTGGCAACAGATCCTTTTCCAGTAAAGATGCTCTATGACAAGTCACATGACCAGGTGTGGGTCCTAACATGGGGAGATATGGACAGAACACATCCAACACTCCAGGTAAGTGTTTTGTTTGTGTCATGTTAAAAGCTCTCTCAGCTAATAGCACTTTAGTTTTGCTGCAGTTCCCCCCAGCCAAAAAGCTTACAGCTAAGCTTGACAGCTAAATGGCAATAAGAGATAACTGGATGTTGGACTGAATGCTTGCTCGTTGCTGTTTACAAAAACACTTGTTTTTTGGTCTCGAGTTGTTTATTGTTTATTTCTGTATGCAAAGCAACATTTTAGTGTTTGTGTCAGACACTTAAATGAATCTGTTGGTTCAAGTACATAAATTTTGTCACTACTGCAGCCATTTTTAAATCAGGCTGGTCATTACTTACATAGAATCCAGTCCGGTGCAGCTTTAAAAGAGCAAAATAGCCTCTCTTAATTATTGTCGTATTGCATCACCGCCCTAAACCTATGTTTGCTTTGTGTGTGTTTGTAAGCCAATGAGCAATTATCTTCCTGGAGGAATCTAATCTATATAAGCTGTAGAAAGTTTGCCACGAGAGGAAAACAGCATCTCATAACTAATTGAGTTGGTTGTGTACCTGCGTCCCTGTTTATGTGATAATTATTTGCGCCACAACATCTAATCTATGTATGTTTTAGAGCATTTACCAAGCCAGCAAAACAGCAATTCGGAGCTGCAGGGCTGTCGGCTTGTGCCTGGTGTCCCTTTGGACCACTGAGGTTGGAGGCTTCACAAATGAGAAATGATCACAGGTGTGGTTGTATTTAATCCACCTCGGGGGATTGGGTGAGGCGAGGGAAGGGAGAGGATGAAGGGTCGAGGAGGTGGAGGGAAAGGAAAAGGAACAGAGCTGGTGCCCTTGAGAGAGAAATGCTGCTGTTTTTATAGGGCTAGTAATTGTGTGTGTGTGTGCACGTGTGTGTTTGCCTGTGCAACAGTAGAGGACATGGCCATGAGTAAAGCCACCAAGGGATCCTATTGTAATCTCTGTAATAGACACAAACATGTTTATTGTTCTGCTTTGTCCCTTTGGTGGGAAGGAGCGTTTTATAACCATTTGATGTGTGGTGTTGGGTCTTAACTGTTTGGGGATGAGCTGTGTCTGATCAAGTCAATTTTATTTATACTGCACAAAATCAGGACACAAGTTTTCTAAGGACACTTTACATATAGAGTGGCTCCAGACCACACTCTATAATTTAATTTATTTTATTGGAACCCAACAATTGGGTTTTAAAATCACTTTATTATTTAGATGGCAGGGTAGTGATGCACCTCTCAAACATTAGATTGTGGATCAAATTTGGAGCTGTTTATAGCATCCAAGTCTTTTTCTTCAAGTGGTTCTACAACTAACAATGTTGCAATAATGGTTGCATTATTTTTCAATTGTTTTAAAAGAAACTTAAACTGTGATGGCAGATTTTTTTGGATCTTAAGGTGCTACTATAATCTGGCAACAAAAAGTAGTAAAAAGATAGCCATGTGCGTGTGGGTTTTAACAGTTTTCCACTGATTTACTATCTGCATGGCCAAACAAACTGCATGTGTGAGTGCATTCAAGTCCTGTTCTCCAGTTTCACACCTTGATAGTATGTAGGTGTACTAACAGGGGATTTGTTTCTGTGTAGTCATCATAGTTAGATGCACACTCACTATGTTTATGTAAAAGTTGTTTTTCATCTTCTGTGAGTTTGTTGTCTAAAATGAAGCGGAAATGTCTATAAAAAGATTTTTTTCATTACAGAAATTGTTTTCTTAAAAAATTTACAACAGAGTGCAGAAAGCAGTTTTGTTAATGTTTCTTCTCTTTTTGTAGCTGCTGCCTGAACCGCAGAGCTTAAATTTCTTTTTTTTCATTTCATTTATTCACTCCCTCTCTCTGCAGTCATTCAGGAATAATGAATAATTAGAGAGCAGGGCATGAATCACTCAAAAATGCTATTGCAGGGAAACTGCATAATGGATTGGAGTCCACGTGGCTCACACCACAAATAAATGGTCTGATAATGTCATTATCATTTGGACTCAAGGTAATTGACCTGTTCAGCAGCAGCCTGTCACAGAGGCTCGGCTTCGCTTCAGCGGATCATACATGTGTATGAGTGTGTCTCTGTGTTAGTGCATGTTAATTTGTGTGCCTGTGATGTGTATATATGCTTTTTGTGAATGGTTGTAGATGTGCGTTCACCTCAGCGTGTGTGGCATTTTTAAGCAGCTGAGTTTTAGAACGGCTCAATATCTCAGTGTAAACATCAGAGGGAGTGTGATTGTCAATTCATTAAAGAAGACAAATGGAGGAATCACTGCCGGGCAGAGAGAGACATGGCCTTTCAGACTGTCAGTCCAGTCTGTGCATACGTGCCAAGAAGACATTAAACTCATAGGCACTTTGTTGTTCTTTCCGCACACACACATCACTTACACACACATATAAACACAAGGACACAGTATTTTCCATTTTGTCTCTGTATAAAGTTTGTCAGTTGTATATTTAAGGTTCATTATTATTCTAAATTCTAGTAACTGTTATGATGATTTCTGGTGAGCAAAATCATCTCCATCTTTTACAGTTTAAGCTTGTAAGTCTTTACATTAAAATGTACTTAAATAACAAGCCACTTAGTAAATAAACTCAATCATGAGAAAACAAGATACCTTTGCGATTTGCATGTGAAGGATTGTGTGACATCAAAACAGATAAAATAAGTTTGGAATGAACATCTGATCTGTATATTGGCAAACATGTTTCTCCTTCTTTCTATGTCTCTTATGCATTTGGAAATGTAATATAATTAATTTAGTTCTTAAGTTCTGCATTTATCTTAAGCAAGAAGCTGGTGTGTCTTCTATGAAATCCATGATCTGCTTTTATTGCCCCCCAGGAGCAACAAGATGAGTTATTCTGTCAGTATATAAAAACAATATCTTAAATCGTGTGACTTGCAGGGTTATATTAAAATGCCTTATGAGATTTATTGAATTCCCCAAGTGAAACAAATACACTAGAGCATTTATTTGAGGATTTACTATAGTAACATGAGAAGAGGGGAGAAAAAAAAAATGGCTACTCAAGACTGCTGGAGAGTGAGTGTTGTTGAAAGAAGCTACTCAGAACGAAATCCCCCTCAGGTATTAGGGCAGCCAGTGAGGCAGGGGCAAAGTAAAACTCAATTGGGCCGCGTTGCTGAGTGTGTGGATATGAAATCCAAGGATGAGCAATGACAAAGGGAAGCTAGTGGCATTAAGTTGAGAGCACCTGCAGCCCTGGAGACCACAACAGCTGCCTAATAATACATGAGTGATACTATATAGAACCTCATTAACTCCTGTCATTGTATTCTGCAACTGCTGTAATGACTTTTTTTTAATGAGGATTCTTTTTACGTCTTGCAAGCAGTGAGGAACTGACAGATCTGTTTTGTTAAAGATGGATGGAGATAGTGAGGAGGATCGAGAGAGAGAGAAAGCTTTGAGGAGTATTGCAGCAGTGGAGCACAAGGAACAACTTGGCAACTTAAACTGCTATTTTTATTTCCTTGCGTTTGACAGTTCTGAGGAAGGAGTGTGGAGTCTGGCCCCCCACTGGGCATCAGGTAGAGGTTTAGCTGCGGCGGTGCAGGCGTAGACATCAAAGTAGATGTTACGCTCAGTTCCTTCCTTTTTAGAACAATATCCTATATGCTCTCTAGCAACATTTACCTTGGCTTCTAAACCTAGAACCGCTACAATGAGCTAAGTTTCTGCAAGAATACAAAGTTGGTTTTACTTTTGAAGCAGGATTTAAGAGTGAAGTTGACTGGTTGTTCTCATAAATAATAAATGCACAGTCTCATATGTATAGGTCTCATAAAGTTTCCTTAGTCGTCCTTGACTGTGACCTGATCATGCAGGCATGCATGATGGAGCATATGTCATGGACAAGGCGGTGCATCAAAAGTGTATGCACTCTTCCATGCACTTTACAAACATGCTGATTCAGTGTCAGGTGTGACATGACGGATTATAGAGGTGTGTGCTTCTCAGACAACTATTACTGAATAAGATGCTTTATCAGAACTGAGGCGGGACCATGTTTCATCAGCTCAAGTCATAAACTATAGATGTTTATCTGTTCCACGATGTATGAGCATGTCACCTGGACAAGCTCCGGCTGTTAAGACCTGAGATATATGAGCATTTATTTCAATTACAGAAACTAGCAGCATTCTGATGAAGCCAGAAGGTCACAGGTTTAACCATAACAACAGTCAGATTGATTCTTCTTCAGCACCTTTGAGCAGGTCACTAAGCTGTAACTCAACTGAGACTTATGAGGCTGAAACTGATTTTGAGGATTTAACGAGTCTGAAGAATTTTTTAACATAAGTACCAATTTTTTTTTTTTTTAATAAAGACCTTTATAATTTGAGTTGTCACACTTAGGACTTTTTTAGCGTTGTTTTCTGTCAAAACAATATAATTGAAATACAGTTTCTAAGTTAACATTTAATTAACATTTGTGCACTGCAGTGTCTTGTTACTTATTGGCACATTCATCAATACTGCTTCATCTGGGGTAAATGTCAGCCTGGCTGACTAATTGGTCCACTCTGGCTCTACACTAAACCTCAGTCTGAAGTGGTTCTAACAATGTACAAATAATGGGAAGAGCTGTTGCTTACTGGTTTGATAGCAATGATTGTTTTGCTTTTTGTAAAAGCAGATTAACTTCCAAGTAAAATTTTTTTTGAGAGAATGAAAGGGTTAGTGTTTGTTAGTGATTTTTGTGATTTGAGTTTATATTTTATAGATCTTTGCCGTGCAACTCAAAATTGCAAAGATTTTATAAAAGATTTTCATATTTATCTGCAAAAAGAGAGTTCTTTAGCTTTAGTATTTTTTTTTTCATCTTTGTGTTGGTGATTTATATTCATGCCATTGTATGTCATTTGTCTACAGGTAATTCCTCAAGCCAGTGTGGGAGAAGTACATCATGCCATCCGCACAACTTTCCAGAGGGTCAACGACTTCTTCATTCCTCCAACCAACCTCATCATCACTCACGTGAGGTAAAACTTCACACACAAAAAACTAAAAAATACTAAAACACAAGAGACCTCATTGCTCACTCATCACGGTTGTCTTGAAGAAAGAGAGAAAAGATCAAATGAGAATCCTAATGAGAAACTCAATGCGCGTTAATCACTACCCTCCCAAATCCAGAAAGGCTATTAACCTTTCCTTTGATCTTTGTCGATTTAGGTTTGCTTTTGTATTCCTCAAAAATGAACCTGCGGTCCACAAGATTGACCTGGAGACCTTCCACCGCGTCAAGACCATCAGTCTGAAGAACTACAGCTGCATACCAGTCAGCATGGCCTACACACATCTGAGCGGCTTCTACTTCATCCAATGCCAGAGCAAAAGCCACCTGCAAGCCCCGCCCCAGCTCCTCATCGACAGCGTGACGGACGCAGTGATTGGTCCTAACCTGAATGTCACAGGGCAGCCTTTTGTGTCGCCGGACGGCCGCTATATTGTGACACCTGACCTGCAGGGCTCAAAGCTGATTGTACAGACAGTGTCATTCCAGGGGGAACTGGGTCTGAACCAGGAACTGGTCGAGCCCATAGCTGTCTCTGACCTGGCTTTCCAGCCTTCCTTCACAGAGTCCAACCAGCATGTGGTTGTGGCCACCTCAGGCTCAGGCACGGACCTGCTCTTTGCCGATCTGTCCTCGGGCCGCACTGAGGTTCTCCAGAGCCTCAAGGAGCCCCTGGCCCCTCAAGCCTGGCCCTGGGGAGGCCCCAACAGAGTGGTGGTCTCCAGCGGGTTGTTCGGACAGTACCTTGTGACGCCGTCAGCCGAGTCCCTCTTTGTCTTGAACGGCAAACAGAGAACGCCACACTGCGAGGTGTCAGACATCAAGAGTGGGAACACAGTTGTCTGGGTGGGCGAGGTATGAGTAAACAGGAGAAAAAAAAAAAAAGCAGCAGGAGACAAAGGATTAGGGAGAGAAAAATGAAGAGGGAGGGAAAGATACATGGAAAAAAGGAAGAAAAAAGGAAACGCAAAGATCAGGCCAAATTACTTATAATACAGATTTATGTGACCATAAATTGTGGACTCAACCCTGGGACTGAGCCTGAGGGATACATGCCTGGGTTTATTGTAACAAAAGTACACTAAAAATAGAGTTATTGAGAAAACATTAAGAAACCCTGTTGTGATATTTTCATTGGGAGAAAGTGTCAATGCTGTTCAGTGCAACAGTGATCTATGTGCACTTAACTATACAGAATTGTACATTATTGCACTTCCTTCCATGTTATCACAGCAAATAGGTACCTGAAGAGGGTTATTAACGAACTATGAACTATGCACAATGCTCACTTTTTTTAGAGTAAAAAGCTTTCTGATTTTGTTTATCTTTACGATGTTTGTCGTTTTCACCAGTGCTGCATATAATCACCACAGTCCGTCTGTCCTGTCTGCCTTTAGTGTATGTGTGTTCTAAGTCCTTTAAAAGCTACCAGCCCATCTGTTTATCGCCTTTGTCATGGTATTGTACTGTATCCTCCCTCTGAGAGCTTTCATTCTCCTCATGCCGGCAGAGGTTGGCTTTATGCACATGTGTAATACCCTCTATTTACACTGTCTATCCAAAGAGCCTGATTGGTCCATTAGCTGTCCACAATGGATGTTTGGCTCGCGGAGGGAGCCTAACCAGAAATGAGCAGTACATCTTGTGGTCTGTTGCAATGGTTTAATCTGTCCCCCCGCTGTCTCTCACATTTATTCTGTACCTGCAGCGCTACTCTGTGCTGTGGAGCCTGAAAATGACACTTAGCAGATTCCCTCAGGGTAATGACTCCAGTTTACGCTGACCCACATGCTGAGGCCGTGCCAAAAGTGGCATCAACTCCGCTATCTGACCGGCTGTGAGCATTTGTACATCCTCCCAGAGAGACATGCATCAAGAGCTGCAATGCAAGGTAGACTAGACCAGCCAGGTGGTAATTATTCAGTTTTACTTCTAGGACTGTAACACAAAGAAAATATATTTTTCATAGTTTCTGTCTACCAATACATATGCACAGGAAAAAAACAAAACAAAAATGCTGCATCTTATAACCAAGCAGCCTGTTTCAAAAGTAGGGATACATTTTTTTTAAAAACAGCAATACAATTTTAAACACTTTCCCTGTTTCCAGGAAAAGCTATGTGTTGATTGTTAAATTACTTAAATGATAATAATTGTGCAGGTTTCTTTATCATAATGATTAAAACTATGTACGCCTACTTCTGAAAAAACACGGTATTATCTGTCGAGGCAGTGACCGAACAAACACCAGCAACTCTTTGTCTGTCAAAGTAGCTGATATTTTCTCTCTGTGGTTGAACTGCTTCACCATTTCTGTAATGTGCTTTAACCATTTGCACTAATCACCATAATGATAATCCATTAGCAGCAAGATAGCATCGCTGGATCTCTGCATTTGTAATAATATTATTAAAAAAAATCACAGGAATCATAGAGTCTCTTAAACATTCCTGCCTCATGACAGTAGTGCTGAGGTGTGAAGCTTCAACGACACACCAGGTAGCTCGTAGATATTGGGCTGCAAAAAGGG
>JAPZDZ010000006.1:17231199-17244434 GCA_029783805.1 Acanthurus tennentii | reverse complement strand
TTTTTTTGCATAATGGTTTTCTTTTCTCCTCCAACATTTTCTACTATTTTGTCTCTATTCCCCTTCGATCTGTCCTTGTTTCCTACTTCTAATGTCTCTCTCTGTCTCTAATGTCTTGTCCCTTTCTTGTCTTGTCAGTTCATTTCTCATTCTATCTCACTGACTTTTTTCCTTCTTCACACTCCTTTCTTTCTCAGTGCCCTTCTTGTCTTTTGTCCTGTCTCTCACTTTTACCCCCCAACAGCTGTGCTCTTGCCAGGCTGAAACCTGAAAGTGATATTTGTAGCACCTTTAAGTTGCAGGAGAAGAAAGAGTGGTCTTTCACCTTGTCATTCATCTCTTTACGCTCATTTGTTACACAGAAGTTTGTTGTAAAAATATCCTCAAGCTAGTTATACCAAGTATAATATATAAAAATGAACATTAAAGACATAAACTTTGGTAGGAGTTTAAACTGCTCTGCTGTGTGTGTTTTAGCTAACTTCAAATCTAACTGTAACTTAAAAATTTGACTCAAGATTGCAGAATTCTACTTTGTGTTGAACTGTCCCTTTAACAGTGATAGAAAAAAAGCCTTCCAACTTTCTTCCAACTGTTACCAAAAAGTCATTTTCACAGTCCTGCTGTGAGCTCGGTCTTTCTAGTTCAGCAGGGCCTCCCCTCTGTCTCTGTCACACTGACTACCGTTTGATCTGGGCCTGGCCCCCCTACTTTTGTAGTGACAGGTTTATTTCAATAATGCAGGTGGTACAGGGTGTGCAAGCATTGCAGGTGGTGAACTGTGGGACTGCAACAATTGTGTGTGTGTGTGTATGTGTGTGAGTGTGTATTTACAGTATTCGTTTAAAGTTTCTAAAGAAAGAGAGGGGGAGCTGTTTTGTTAACTAAAGGAAACCACGACTGAACAAGGGTTAATAAAACTACAATTTCTGTTCACCCATGATACCCTTCACCCCGCACTGACAGCATTGACTCATTACCCCCTCAACAGCCCCTCTTTCCTGCACCTCTCACCTCCTGTCTCAGAGGGTCCGGACCCTTTTCCGTTCTTTCCCACCCTTTTTTAAACCTTCCACATCCTCACACCACTTTCTCCTAATTGGTAGAACTGAGGTGCTGTAACCTCGAACAGCATAGTCTGACCTGACCACCAGAGGCAAGCAATAAGTGCACTCACACTCACATGTAACACTCATTAATCAAAGCAAGAGTGCAACTGACAGTACCTCCAAGAATCTCATTTGCGATGTGGAATTTATTTTCAACTTACTGCAACTAAAAAATTGTTTTTTATCATCATTTCAGTCTTTAGATGATCCCATGATACTGCCTGTTGTGACTTAATGCAGTTTTTTTTTTGCAGAAGTATGTCCATGATACCAGTATAACTATCTACAGTTAGCTAAACAGGGTTTTTCCTGTCATTTTAAGACCTAGGTAGAGTTATTGTCTCTAACAGGTAGGCTCTAACTAGCTGCAGGAAAATATATATATATATATATATATATATATATATATAAATAAATAAAAACCTTAATCAGTTAATCAATATTAACTGTATTATTTTGGACAGCACATATTTGAAGGTTTGAAGGTTTGAAGGTTTTTGAGATGAAATGGGATAGTTGTGAAATAGTACCACTTCAAAAACCCTGTTCCTGAGATTTATTTCATTTCTCCTGTAACTGCATTACTAACTGACATTAATACAGCTTTTCCAGCAAAAGGTACGCAGCAAAACGGTTCACTGTTGTGAACAAACAGAAATGTAGCTAGCAGGAAAGTAGATACTTCTTCAGAAAATCACTTTAAAATTAAATGAAACCCATTTGAAATAACCGCTCCTCAATGCCAGAAGGGGTCAGTCATCCTTTATGCATAATGTGGCTGAAAACTGAATAGGAATAACACGTGACCACTTCATCAAATAACACCCACTCTTATGTGCCATTCCTATCTAGCATTCAATCTGGTTTTCTAATAAAGATCTCTCCCAATGCAGAACAATGATTGCTCATCTTAGACCCTGTGTACTGGTAAATAACTCTGTGTTTCATTTATAACAAGATTGTCAGGTCCTTGCAATACACTACAAGCCTGACAATGCCTCAACCTTTCCAGATCAAGGTCATGGATTAATTTTCTTTCCTACTGCCCCATGGGCATTCTGGTAGTTGTTCTATGGCTCCATTTTAAAAGGGTGCAGAGATTTCATGGAAGCGAGCAGAAACACATCTATGGATGGTGTGTAATCAGCGTGGGTTGTCTGAAGATTTCTACAGTTTGGATCACTGGTTCAACTTTCTGTGGTACACTTTGGTCAAAACCATTAAATCTCCAGTCATATCAAATTATAAACTGCTTGTAAATGCCACACACAAACAAAATATTGATTGCTTGGAAATGTCACATAAGACCTTACATCAGTAGACAACAGAGCCAGTAAAATACAGAGAATTTGCTTCAACTTTGCAGCACTAGTTTTTATATTTTAAGAAAAGCTTCAACAAACTCTCAGTAACCATTTAATATTCTTGATACTAGAATAAGACAGAACAGAACATATGACGCAGGAGCCAAAGTTGTGGTTATTGATCTGATGTAGGTCATTTCAAGTAAAAGTTAAACCCAGGAGCTCAGCCTGAATGCTCCACAGGGTCACGGTTGGTTCCTCTCTTGCAATCTCAAATAGTTGAAGTGTCGTAGGATCTAGCTTTAATCCGACAGTTCAAAACAGTCTGTGCAGATCTATGAGCAAGGAAAAACACTTTGATGAAAAATATTACAATAACATGAGGGAGTGAAGGAGGCTTGAACCAAACAAGGTCTGACGGGAGCACCAAGATCATAGAGCTAAAGGTTAGAAAATATTTGTTGTATAGCATAGTATAATAGTCACTACTGCAGGTGTACCCTTGAACAAAGTCAGTCTTTAAGTTGCTCAGTGGTCAACAGAGAGTTATGCTTGTACCGGACAGACACAAGTCAAGAATCTAAATCAGGGTGTTGCAGATAAACAACACTGTTTGCATAGTGTTTGTGCTCCCCAGATGAATAGATTCAAAATGTCCGAGCAGTAGATCAGTGATTAAGTGAGCCCTTTTTTCTTTTTAAACACTAGAAGACATAAAATACATTTTAATCCTCATAGTGGAGTCAGAGTTTGACAGAGTCGAGTCCAGTCATTCAGTGTCGTGAAGTACTTCAGTCTGCAGTCTGGGCTTCTCCATCTGCCACTGAAATTACTGTAGCAGCACAGACAGAGCAGCCCTCCCACAGGATCCTGGGTAATTTATCAGGTAATAAGTAGGGCTGTACTTTAGTTAAGCTCCACAGTAAAATCCTGTACCAGCCTACATGACTCTCACGTTATACTCATGTCTAACATGTTAAGACTCTTATGCTTTTCCTTCTCCACCTGAGAGGAACAAGGTCCTGCTGACGTAGCACAAGGGTTAGTTTTGTGCTGTGGCTCTAACTCTTTAAAGCTGGCAGCTCCACTTGTAATAGGGGGAAGAGGAAGAAAGAGAAACTTTCAGATTTGAGAAGAGGTCTGGACGGATGTATGCTACCTACAAGGGGTAAAAAAAAAGCTTTCTCTTTATAACTGTTAGTACGCTATCTCTCACCACGCTTTCCTCTACACAGCAAAAGTGTAAATGATCTAAAACTTTTTCCAGAAGTATTTCCTCTACAATCTAAAGAGACTAAAGAAAAGAGAACATGACCGAGAGATCAAGAGCCATTGGCATATAAGACAAAAAGACACTGAGATAAAAAAGAATAAGATACAATAGGATGACAAAGTCTATCAATCAGAAGTGGAGACACAGAGACTTCAGAATTCGAAAAAATGTATGTACCCCTGGGCAGATCAAGAGCTTTTGTACGCCTGAAGGAAAATGACTGTTGCATTGAAATCACTCCAAATGGATGAATGCTATACGCGGGTCATTGATGGGCTTGTGTGTGTATGTGTGTGTGCACATGTGTGTTGGTACAGAGCCACCCTAGCCAAGGGCTTACAGTCACAAACCGATTAAAGAGAGCATGACGAGGTGATCATTCACCTCCACTTGTCCTTCCAGGGTCTCACATACAAGTGCACGCACACATACACACACACACACACACACACGCGCACACACACACAAACACAAAAACGAAGTAATAGAGAAAGAAGAAAAAGCACCAACAGTTTGGAATAATCAAGCCTTGAACACATCTCCCATTCCCAATGCACTTCTGCCCCTGCATCGTGCTCTCATCACAGCCTCTGATCACAGTTGTTTGCAGTCCCTATTTGCTGGTATCTCAATTGTATTCTAAGTAATCACACAGCCTGTAGGTCTGTTAAAGGACTTGAATGGAAGTTAATCGCAAAGCAGCTGGGATGCGCATTACCATTTCGGCTGCAGAGAGAGAAAGAAAAAACATACTCAGAATAAATATGAATTTGCAAGTAAGAGAAGAGCTTAGGGTGATGGCACAGGTAGCACTGCCCTTTCAAAATACGAAAGCATAATTACAGATACAAAGCTGAAACAGTGCGAGCACTTCAGCATTCAATTTTCTCAGACTCAGCTGATTAAAAAAAAAAAAAAGGGAAAACGAATATGTAACAACATATTTGTTTCAAATGAGAATAAACATACTTAACATAAATTGATAACCTGTAACCTTACAGCTATATTAAATGGACCTGATGCAGCTGAAACACCTCAACAGCTATTGTCGGGATTGAGAGTGTGAAAACTAGTAAACAAAAGACAGGAGAGGTAGTTTTAGTAAAGTAATAAAAAAAACTTTACTCAGGTTAGACAGAGCTGCAATGCAGCTTTAGCAGTAAAAATGGAAGGAGTCCTCATCATTTGTGCAGCTTTAAATATCTCATCAGCAACAGACAGATCTGCAGTGGACAGACAGGCCAGTCATTAAAAGTGAAACACTAAAATATTATTTCTGGCGAGCATAGAGTGTGTCCATTTTGTAGCTGCAACCAAAAGAGATTTGGTTTACAATAAAAAGAAAAAAAATCACTGAATGTTAAATACTGGAACCAGTAAATCTTCAGCATCTTCTGCTTGATAGAATGTCTTTTAAAAAAGGTTTTGAAGAGGACATTTAATCACTTCTCAAAAATATGGTCAAATGATTTTCTTTGCTAGACAAACACATTCTGAACTAAAGGAAGGCCAAAGTTGAGCAGTTACCAAGATCACCATATACAATGCAGCCACTTGAGCCAATTCACATACACACTCAAGAGCTCAAACATCAACAAGTCTGTTCATGCACCAAGACACAATCTAAAGGGGAAGTCAAGACACTGCCCTTTGAATGAAATTAAGGTTTTTACCTTTACTCATCAAAGATTATGTTTTCAGACAGAAAAGAGCCGAACGACGAGTGAGAGGTGGAATATAGAGGAGGAAAAAGCAGAAAACAAGGAAGAAGCTGATCAGAGGGAAATAGGATCTAGGGATTGGCTGATCCATTTTGGTGCGTAGCTCTAAGATCCAGTCTGGACACAGCTACATCAATCACAACAGTAATCTGGGCCAACAAACTGCATACTAACTGCCCATTGTTTGACTGGTACTTATACACAAACATATATGAAATGTTGAAGGAAGCACATTTGCATTTTCAGAGTAAAATGCAAACAAACGCATACATAGGCATAAATAAAAATAACCGTATCCAGTGTCTTTGCACGCATACACACACACACACACACACACACACACACACTAGCACGGGTGGTTAAGGTATAAGTAGCACAGAGAAGATGTCACAGTCTACCTGCTAATGAGATTTGACATATTATTCCCTCCTCTGCAACGCTAAGGGAGGGCAGAGAGGCACTGTGCATTTCAACAACACAGAAAACATAATTCTTTGTTGGTTTGAGTCAAATTAAGTTAGCTATACACACACCCACACACATTTCAAATGCCCCACACTCACACTGATACATTACCATCCTAAAAGTCACTGTGCATCTCCAGGAGGTCCAGTCAAAGCTGACTGGTAATAAAAAACTAATAATAAAACCAAGGTTGAAGTCTACCAACTGCAGTCTGTGTGTGTGCCTGTGTATGTGTATATGTGTGGGTGTCTTCTATATGATATGAAAGCCGGTTTGAAAACACAGACAGGCTTGTAAGTTGAAGTTGTTGCCTGCGGGCACTGTAGTCTTCCATATATCCAAAAATCCCACTCACATCATAACATTTATACGAACTGAAAGGGATAGAAAGGGAAAGACCAGAGAATGCTGTTATCAAAATAACTGAATTTCTTGTAAGAAAAGTCTTAATGTAGGAATCTTTTTGGTAATTGTTGATACCACAACCTCCTACAACATGCCAATTTCATACAAAAGACCGGCCTTTTGATTCAAACTTGAATAAGTATTGTGCTCCATCTCTTTATTTGTTCAGTATGAAAGAAATTCGACTCTGCAGTTAAAGCTAGGAGGCTTTTAGAGGAAGTGGATGAAAAGACACATCACAGGTTTTACCTCAATATATTATTACAGCTTTTGTTAAACTAACCACATGCTTTAATAAAAGGAAGGAGCCTCACCTGAAGAGTGAGTGCTAAAGAGGTGGAGAAACTGCACATTCCGAACAGTATTTCAGGCGAATTATAATCAGGAAACTCAGTTTTTCAGAAAGTACACCAGAACAACAAATTTGCTGAGACTTTTCAATTTTCTGTGAAAAACTTACATGGCTCCGACCTTGTCACTACCCACAAGAAAACACCAACCTTTATACAGCAGGGGCTGGGGAGTGACCTAATAAACGAACCTGCCAAACCTTCATTAGATACAGAGCTGGACTCCAGCTACTATGAGTCCACTTTATGAGGGTTGAACAATATCCACCATGTGGCCTTTCCCAACCTCTGCAGGAAATAAAAAAAAAATCTCTAAAGGGAGGAACTGGATTAATCTAAACCAAGTAATCCAACTGATATGCAGCAGCAGGCTGAAACGTGTTAGTTATGCAGCAGATAATTACAATATATATATATTTAATAATAATTCCAGAGCAGATAGTGCATTTTTCTTAAATGGTTTGCAGCAGGGATAAGCACCATGTGACCTTTAACGCATAAATATACATGAGCATAATCTTGGTGAGATATGCTGCTGAGAGCAGCAGCGGCATAGAATAAGAGCTCAGGAATTCAGACAGGGCTAATTAAAGGAAGTATGAAGGAAGCTAACATTTATGATCCATATGAGAGTAACAATCTCTCTGATGCCTAGTTGGATGTATGCAACTCGTAGGGAGTAAGTAGCAATAAGTGTTTAAGCAATAAGTGGCAACCTACATGAGTCACATTCTCTACTGGAGTCAATGTACTTAAAATATAATGTAAAAATTACATAAAAGTTTGTAAGTACAATCAAAGAAATGAACTGAAAATATTCAAACTAAAATAGTCATGGTGACAAAACAATTACCTTTGTGACCACTGATTGAATGTTTGTAAAACTGGTACATTGTTGAGAAATGCTTGTATCTAGCGACTAGTGGCATATTCACAATACTTTGTTTCATCACGCTAATAGTCTAGATTTAGGCTACATACATTAGGCCCATGTGTCACGTTTGTGTGCTTGAATTGGATGTCAATAAGTACACCAACCACTTCACAAGAGCTTGCTCCAAGTTCAGTTCACATTGATTAAACCGAACAAGTTCACGTTTAAAGTTCACAGTTAATTTAAATTGTGTTAACAGTCCAAAAAAATATCTATTCACTCGCATTTAACACTTACTATAAGCATTTAACATTTAACACGGAAACAGATATAGCTATAAATAAACGATATAAACTCCATAGCGGCAACGTTGCTAGGCAACAGGAGCGCTGACATCTTCCTTTTCTAGTATTACGTCTGGCGTCACTTTTTAACCGTTAGTCTGTGAGCCTCGTGCACGAGAAAGTCCTCAACAATCCTATTCAACAGCTTTGCTTGACCTTTCTCGATGAATATTGACAGCTGACAGCCCCAACTGTGACAGAAATAGCAGAGAGGCCTAGCTAACACACCCCACTAAAGAAAGAAACTTATAAATAATGTCACGTTTGCAAACACATAATTCACTGAATCGTAGGGATCTCAACATTTAGCCAGTGAACGCAACAGACTGTTAAACTGTGTGTGATTTGTGCCACTTTGCGTGCTAATTTAGCGTCGAGTTACTTATCATTTTTCGTTTATCAAACTTTATATTGTCCCAGTGGTCTTCAATGCTTGCTTAGTTTGCGAGAACATCTTTTAAGTTGATGTCCAAAACTTCCCACAGTTTACATCTTAAATAACATTATACATTATGCCTCAACAGGCTAGTAACCAAAACAAAACTATGACACGGGTCAAGTTTCACAACAAAGTTTCATAGCAATATAAATTAACAGCATGAAAACTTCATAGCACAAGCAAAACAATAGCCAAATAAAGAATAAGGTCAGCCACAGCAAGATAATAACATAAACTTTCAATCGACAGCGATGAAAATGCTGAAAGACAACCAGCCAGCAAGCCAGTAGGCACCCAGACATAAAAAAACAAACATTAGCAACTTCCTCATTAGCATAACAGTAACGTTAACAACTTCATACACAACAATCCACTTATATTGAAAAAAATAGCGCAAACAGCAAGTACTTACAGTAGAGCAGCTGTCGGAAGTGAAAACGATAAATCCTCAGTGAAGACTTCTGACCGCCAACAGGTGGACAGGAAACTCCACTTCTGGGTTTGAGAGGCGTTTAAAGCCGACGGCTAACGTCCAACGTGTCCGTTCGTCCCCCAAATTTGGCTCATGCAGCTCTTTGGCAAATCCTGCTTTTCGACCATCCATGAAACTTTGCTTTTTGTCCATATTTTTTCTCCCACGTCTTTTCTGTTTTTGTCTCAATCATAAATACACGAGGCAAAAAAACAGGGGAGTTTGCTAATTAGCAGCATCTCTGAACACCTGTCGAGGTGAGCAGACTGATGATTGGTTAAAGGGTAAACTCCTTTTCTTTTCAAATTCTGCTTAAGCAAAAACTAATTCAAGGAGTGGAAATCAGAGACCCAAGAGTACAAGAAAATGTAAAATAGCTAAGGTATTCTTTGAAGGGAAAGAAGTCTATAGTTTTTAGTCGTATTTTAATTTAATGTATTTGTTTTTTTTAATCCAAAATAAATCTAAATGTACATTTTTTCAAGATGAGAGTGTGTTTTTAAAGGAAGGCCAATTATTGAGTACCCTAATTTTTGTAATATATTTAGCAAAAAATCAGGCAAAGGTAAAAAAAAAAAAATAACATTATAATATATAATACATTTTTAAAATAAAGGCTTATAGAAAAAGAATTTATCAAACATTTCTCATAAGGCATAAGAGATCATTATTCTTTAGACATTTATAATTTGTTATATCCTGCTATTCAACAGCACAAGTACTGGAGGGGAATGGAGGCATTGAATAATGTGAACTTTTTGTATGGTTTTGTGTTATTTACACACTATGACTGAATTCTTCAACAGCGCTTTTTACATTTCAATGCTTTTTCAAAATTCTCTACATTGAAAGGGACTATTGAAGCTCCTTTCATGCAGGGAGACACTGAGTACAGTACAGCACAAATTTGGATAGCATGTTTTTTTTCTTCTTCTTTACCCAAGATAACAAGAAAAGACAGATTTCTTTGTCATTAATTGGAACAGACACCTCACTGAGCACTTTGAAAATCCAATTTTTCCCAAATGGCATAGCTGTTTATATCTGTTGATTTGTGCATTCATTGAGGACCTTGACGGTGATGTTTTGAAGCTTTTGATATCTAATCATTTAACAGCAATCCTATTCAAAGTAAAGCAAAATCCCCTCTGTAAAAACTGTAAAATTCATGATAAACCAGGTGGGTGGATACACTGTGTAGTAGATGCAGTAGCTTCATAAGGTTGACAACTGTTACAAATGCCAGTTATTCAACCCAGAGCTGAGTTTGTTGGCTTTTAAAACTCACTTTTAGGCCTTTCAGAGCTATATTTCTGAGGACTGTGAGATGACTAATAAAACTATTTTCTTTCAACTTAAAAAAAATGCAGTTTTCTTCAGGCTCCTCATTATATAAATGCTGCTGCCTTAGTGTGTGCCGATATAGTGGCATAAGTCAAAAGGAGGAAAGCATGAAGAGTATAAGAGAAGAAGAAAATTATGGTATTTCAATCTCAAGCCGAAGAAATGTGTATTTGTTTTTAGGTCTTTATTCACAATTTCACAATTCCTGTGTGAAAGTTGCAAATAAGAAACACGAGGGGAAATTAAGCTAAAAAGATGAAGCAGCAGTAGAACCATCCCAGACCAGTGGACATCACAAGCCTCATCACAAGATCCCTTATTTCCTTTTAGATTACCTGTAGAGTGTCCTGCTGTATTCTGAATTAAGCTGCCAATTAGGTATTCTGAATTAAAGTGTATTCTGATTTAAGTGTGCAAAGATGTGAAACACTACTAAACTGCAATAATAAATGCTCCCAAATTCAATACTTCTGTAATAACCTGCGGCATTGTTCAAGAAACAACCCTAATTTCCCCTTGCTTACCTTGAAATCTGCCCCAGTGGACCAATTTCCTCTTATTTTATATTCCTAACATTTTATATGCTTATAAGAAATGGCTTCATAGCAATGTTAGAGGGTAAAGTAATCCTACACAACACTCTAAAAGTCTGGAGACTGACAAGAATACTAAAAAATCAAGAGGGCTTAATTTGTCTCCTCACACCTGTCCACTTAAACTCGGAATTCCCCCTTGGTTTGGTGGACCATGCCTTATCCTTGTCGTCCAGAAAGAGAGGGACTCTGGCCATCTTGGTGATGGATGGCATGGTGATGTCCTCTGATCAGCTCAGAGAGAAGTGCAATTTTCCTCAGAATAACTTTTCACCAATGCAGTTTTATCACCTCTACTTTAAGTTGCACCCACCTGCTTTTATCTTTTAGCTGTGGGAAAGGCTATTCAAAATCTTGATGCATGGAAACTTATCATTGGATTTTATAGGGTGCCGTCAATCCTGAAACAGTGAATGCATAGCATTAGGACTCCTTGGGAAGCTGATTTTCGATCAGCCTCACGGTTATGCATAGACATCAAGTTACTCCTGTGAAATGCAAGAAGTTTAATTCTTTGCTTTCAAATACTGTAATAAGTGTAAAACTACTAACAGTTATTCTCTTTTTTTGAATATCCTCTCATAAATAACATCTGGGTTAAAATTTATAAGAAAAAAGCAATATTATGTCAAAGAAAAAAGTGTAAATTAACTTGTTTTATGCATTTCTGAGATATAAAAACCACCAGCACCAAACTTTAGCTCTTCACTAAAGCTGCTTGAGGTGCTTCTTTTTGGTGCACAAAGGCGTGTTCTGTCTTTACAACTTCACATTTCTTTAATTTTAGGACCCTCTTTCTGAACAATATTGGAGATATGAGAGTCCTGACGCTCGGAGTGGTCTCTTCAGATGAGCATGACCTGAGATCTCAAGGTACATGTCCTGTGAAGGTCTTGGTGTTTAATTAACTGTTTGACCTTTTGAATATCAATAGATGCCACAAGTAAAGTTGTAAAATGTAAATGCAAGCCAATTTCCACCCAAACTCCTCGTGAACCTGTGTGAATAATAATTTATTTGTCAAATAAACCCTGGTAGGGGCTTTTAATCCTGTGCATCAGGCTGGGAGGGTCTCCTACAGTGGATCTAAATGAAGTGCAGGATCAAAGGCCTGGCTGCGGCTCAGAGGCACCAGAGGAGGTGAGACCTTCAGCATCCACTCCTCTCCTCCTTTTTGGCTAGAACTGCTAAAGTATCTTCTTTTTCTTCTTCTTTTTCTTCTTCTTCTTTTTTTTAATCACAATCAGTCTGTACTTTTTCTCTCTCGTCTCCTTAACTCTGTTGTGATCTCTCTGTCTTTAATCTGCTCTGCCACATCTGCTTCTGATCTGCTCTGAGATGCCTCCCTCCCTCCATCGCTGCCTCTCTCGCTCTCCTGCTCTCTCTTTCTCTCTCCTGACATCCAGTTCAAAGGAGGGGCCTCCCACTAAGTACCCCCCATCTCCTCTCTCATCCATTCCTCTGCAGCTCTTCCTCAGTGGGGGGTATTTAGGTTTTCCCTCAGACACTCTCTCAATTTCTAGTTTTCTCTCTTCCTCCTCTCATTCTCACTTTCTCTCTCTTTCTCTACTGCTGCTTATTCTATCCATCTCTCCTCCTTTTTAGGCTATGTTCAGGCTGAGTCAGGCATTGCTGTGATTTGCACAGAGTTGTGTTGCAGTGTTGGGGTGTCATGACCTATTTGTCATGTTGTTAAGTTTAACTCCCCAATCCAGAAGGGAGCGAGAAAGCACCTAAAGGCTTTTTGCCAATCACAATTAAACAACAAAAAACAACAATAAGAGGAACTCTAAACATCTTCTCCCTTTTTGGAAGCCAAACTTTTTATTCTACTTTTGAATGTGACTGTTTGGATCAGATTTAAGCACTTTTTCCCCTGGACGAGACCGAAAACACATCAAACAAACTAGTTCTGTTCGAGCTGAACCTTAAGAAGCCTTACTGACCCCCTCCTCCTTTGCCTTCTCACCTCCTACCCTTAGCCCCTCTTTTCTTCTTCTTAGGGCTGCCTTGTGCAAAGCTGACGACCTGCAGAGATCAGTTAACCTTACCCCCATCTCACTCCTCCATCATGCACACAAAAAGATAATCTTCTATCCTTCCTTCTCCATTGTCAGCTGTTAGCTAATTGCTCTCCATCTCACTCCCTCTTAAGGCAGAAAAAGCTGGGTATGTCCATCCACACATGAGTTTACGTGTTTGTGTGTGTATGCATGTATGTGGAGGCAAATGGTGGATGTGGTCATTTGTTCAATTCAAACTCTTGACCTTCCCCTGCTCCTCTGAACCATCTGACCTTGACTCATTATCGGAAAAGTGCATCCAGCTACTTCACTCTGTCAACTGTAGCTGCTCTGCCTGCAAGAAATTACTCACACTTAAACATGGTAGCATACACACACAAACACACACACACACATTCCACACTTTACAAACCTGCTCAAAATACTCGCACAGAAATGTAAGTACAACCCGCAGTCACTCAGCATTAGCAAGGATACAGACACAGTCATTGCCGCACATAGTTGCCCACAAACACACA
>JAPZDZ010000006.1:17065424-17087340 GCA_029783805.1 Acanthurus tennentii | reverse complement strand
ACACACCTGTGCTTAGAGCTGTCCACTTATGATCAGATCACCAAGAAATTATTGTCATATCAAGTGTGTCCAGCCTCTTACTGGCATCTCGTTTAGATCAGGTTATGCTTTTCTTACATGTGTCTACTTCAGGTGTAGCACAATCACATGACAGGTGTAACGCATTTTTAGAATTGCAGACACTAATCCTATCTGAAGTACTTGTACACTACCCATGTCAGTAAAAAGAACATTTCTCATGACAAATACTTGCAAAACAAGACTGCATGGACATATTTCACCTTGTTTGTCTTCTTCTCAGCTTTATTAGAACTGGTTTTGATCTTTGAAAGGGGGAGAGAAAGTGTTCAGCATGCTTGAAAAAATAAAGTAGGACTCTTCACGTGCTTTTGTAAGTATAAGGCTATATTTAGTTACTTTATCAAAGCGCTGCCTATCATGTGGTTGACTACCAAATGGCAGAATCACTTCACTGCTATGACTGTGTCACGTATTTGTGGACTAAACAGGGCTGTTATGGTTTGTTCAAGTGCGCACAACAGCCCTCTATTAAAGTGTGAAAGAGGCTTTCTACCTACCGTGCACCCACAAACAAACAGAGGATCAGAGCCACAGAAAGGGACCTTTTCAAAAGCGTCACGTTAAGCTGAACGCGAGCTGGATTTTTGAAACATTTCTGTACTCTGACAGAGCTTTGAAAAGTGCTTGCACTTCAAAACTATTACCAGCAGCTGAACATGGAAGGGAGTAGACAGCGTGAGCTATTTTTGGGCAGAGAGCGTAACTAAAGCAATGACAAGCCAGCTGTGTTTCCACAGCTTCATGTAGGGAGGAGGCAGAGGAGGAGGAGGGATGAGAAGGCAGCAGTTATTAAATTTAACTGGCCTCATCCAAGTCAAAGTTTACACAAACTTTCTCCTGGGCTCATGCATGAACCCTCTAATGAGAAGCTGTGATGTTGTGTTTGCGCTGCGAGACTTTTCAGGACTGTGCTTGAAGGCGCAGACTGCAATGCGTAAAAGGTTATTTCTTCCAAACTCAGCCATGTAAAGGATCAAAACCAAGCAGTTCTCGGCCTGAAAGCTCTCTAATAAACAAGTTTTTCCTTTTGATTTTAGATGACAGAAGTCGTCGCCGTGCCAATGGGGAACGGTTACACTCTCCCAATGGCCCCAAACAGTCCCCGCACCCCAGTTTGGGGACCAAAGAAACCTCTAAAACATTCAGGCCTTTAAGCTTTTACTTGGCTCTAGTTTTTTTATGTGATATTATTGAGCTGATTAGGCAGAAACGTGCCTCAGCAGGGCTTAAAGTTAAAGTTGCGTAACTGTTGGATATGATAACTAAATGACTTCTAACAAGCTAATTAGCTTTAATAGAGTTCCAGGCTGTCAGTTCAAGCATGAATAGTCTGTGCTAATTAGCGTGTGACTTTATCGAAAAGTCCCAATTAGGTTTTTTTTGTACTCAAGTAACAACGTGTAACTGATTTAAAAACTCCTCTAGCAGATGAGTGTAGTTTTCCTACAGTGTAGAGAGCCAACTGTTTGAATTTGGCTAACATTAGCAGGGCGATGCTAATTAAAGAAACAATCGTTTTGTTTACCTCTGCTGTCCGCAGCGAGGGCGGTTTCTTCAAAGCCAGTTTGAAAGAAGTTTCCATGGCTCCGGTCATTTTCATAACTCCGGTTCAAATCCACTTCAGGGCTTTAACCTTCTCTTTGAGATAACTCACTTTCACGTCTCCTTGTTGCTCTTTAGCTGAACAAACTCACATCCCCGCGAATCTTGTCCTCGCCGAGCCGACCATGGATGGAGTTTACTCCGAACGGACCGACCGGGAGCTCCTTCTCCGGGAGAGGAATGAAACTTCACTTTTACCTACTGCGCGTCCGAAAAAGAGTAGATACCACTAAAGTGTGACAGAAAGGAAAGTCGTTGGGACATGTGCTCCTGAATTCTGTACATCTTTGGAAAAGGAAACATCCACCTCGGTAGCTGGCGCCTGACAGATCCAGGAGTTCAGATTTAGATCCCTCCTCTTCAGATCTGAGTGCGGAGAGTTGACGACATCTGTCTGCACGGAGAGGATGATGCGTTCAGGCTGTCGGAAATACTGCAATTCATGCGGTGGATGCGTAATGTGTGCGATTAAGGATACATTTTTATTTTATTTTATTTTCTTCATGCACTCTATGAATCATTTGCTGAAGAAAAGTAAAAATGGTATAACATTTTTCAAAATTGCAATTAATTTTTATATTTTACTTAATTAAGCTTATTTGTTCATTTTGCTATTAAAAGTTGAGTAAATTGCCAAAATGAAAAACAAACCGTATAAAAGAAAAAGAAACACGCAAAAAAACACATAGGTACTTTTGTAGACTAAGTTCATAAATTGTCAATTTAGTATTGTCCAATATATATACAGTAAATCGCGAGGCGACAAAACAATTGTTTTATGTTGAGATATTTCAGTCACAGCATTCAAGGCCATTTTTATGGCTTATTCCAAACAAATTTCTGCTGTTGTCTGTGATATTTCCATATGAAAGACATAACCAAACAACATGTTATATTTTGATAAGCTGGCAACATAGAATAACAAAACAAATGTGCAAAAGTGTATGGTGCAATCAAAGACAATCACTAATGCCATTACAATATTTAAACTTTTGGACAAGTGATAACTAATGCATAGCCATAAAGTACTCTAACAGCAGCAAAACTGTCTATACAAACGTCATGAAAATAGTGACATTGCTTATAATTATCAATTACAAAGCAAAATCTATTGTACCTTAAATTAGCATGGCAGCCGAGGGTTAAGTCTCGGGTTTCACCAAAACAAACGAGACATGAATTTGGCATTAGCTCATTTACCGCTCATGATTTACATGTTTAATTTGTAAAAAAAATATGTAATGCTATTTATTTTCAAATGTTAAATAAGCTAGCTTTAATGACATTGACATCGCTTTTGTTATATTTGGAATGCGATTGTACGAGCTTCAAAAGGAGTCATTAAATGCAGCACTGATCCTCCCAGTGATTTCAGACGCTTCTGAAGTCGGATTGCGACGACTGTTGCTCAAAATACGAACTAATCAGATGACTGCAGGGCATTGAAGTTCGTCAGCCGACTGAAGACACTCAACATATGTGGTTTAATGGAAGATCAAATGTTACGCCCTTCTTTTGACTGTTTTTTCACAGTTTAACTTGGACTTAAAAAAGCATTAACAGCAAAAACATAGGTGGTTTCCACCCATCCTTCTTTGTTTTATCCAAACTTAAATTAAATTAAGTGTTTTTTGTCACAATTTTAATCACTTGCCACTGAAAATGCAATTTACACAAGGAAAGTGGGATCATAGCGTCGTTCCCTGGGACAGGACGCATTCACAGTCTGTTTGCTTTGGGACACTCCTTCTCTTATTGCATAACTGCGGTGTGTGTGTTCGTTTCGTTTTGCCTCTTGTGCTGCGCCGACAGTGGGGTGGAGTCACCGCAAGTTTCAGGGTGGTAAATTCAAAGGTGGCTTAAATGTGTGATCCAGATGTTGGACATTGGAAGCCAAATCACCAATCTAAACAAAAGTGCTATTCTTGTTCAGACTTTACACTGATTCGTAGTTACTTGCCTGTCGGTTTAAAAACGGACCCTCTTTCAAACTTTCAGTCCAAGCTGATACTAAACTTTTCCATAAAATTACTTTCTAAAAAACTCTTTTGAATTAATTATGATTTAAAAAAAATCCCTGGAGACAGTTAAATTCATAACATCTGCATCTTTATTGCACAACATTCCCATAAAATTGGGAAAAAAATAATTTGAGGAAACAATTCTTAAAAGACATTCTGTACAAATACATGGAAATAAACTGAGTATGTACAGTTTACATGAACCGTTACACATACCATGGGCAAGTAAATAATTTATAATAATTTTTAGTTATGTACAAAGAGGGAAATAAATTCTTACCTTTTAAACGTAATGGCTGAGTTGTACAAAATGTAGGCTGATACAGCGGAGCATCTTAAATACAGTAACAAGCATGTATATACCAATTTTACCAGCAAAATCAGCTCTTCAAAAGCCTGTGATGCATTAATGCTCTCCTTTAAGACTTGGGTCATATACAGGGTGCGATTTGAGTTTATAGAAAGAAACGAACACTGTTCTCTGGGTTACAATGCCAGGTATTTCTGCTTTTCATAGGAGAGGTGCTCAAAAATGAAAGCAGAAATTTGTAAAAAGTCCTTTTTTGAATCAGATACTGAAAAAAAAAAAATTTCATCCATCTCCCTGCAATAAGGGTACTGTAAGGGCACACATACATTTTTTTTTAAGATTATTTTTTGGCATTACTGTTCTATTGAGAAAGTGATAGCTGGCAGCAGGATAGGAAGGAGGAGAAAAACAGGATAAAATGCAGCATAATACCTCCAGCAGAATCAAACCTCTGCAGGAAAGACTTTTTTAATAAATGGTACAAGCTGAAAGAGGTGAGCTACTAAGGCCCACTGCTTATAGCTTTTGACTGTTTATAATATATATTGCAGTCAGTCTTCAGGAAACATACTCTAGTTTCTGTGCAATCTAATAGAGAAAATATAGATTAATTTCAATGTTGTCAGCTGATGACAACTAAAAGTAAAAATAAGTACAATGAAATGATGTCCTATTGGCCCGCTGCAGGTTACACTTTATACCCAGGAGGGAACCCAAAAATAAAAGCTTTAAAAAGCAACTCAAGCTCCCTTTTAAGCTCAGCAAATCGCACCCTGGTTATATGGCAAAACAACCAAAACCGTTTATCTGTCAATGTTATGGAAAATCAAAAAGAAAAGAAAAGGAAAGGTGCCACTATAGCTCTGTATTTTCTGTGGTTTTTTTGAGTATAACTGCCATAGAAAATAGTGTTAACCAATACATACTTTAATCCACTATAAGGCCTACTGTGTTCCTCTACTCCTCTCTGCAGCAAACAATGAAGCCGTAAACACTGTATAAAAGTGGGGAAGCTATAAAAGTGTGAAAATATTTCAGCATCTTGGTTCTAAAATATAAGTAGATGATGCATGTTTTAGCTTTTCAACAGTAGAAAGGGACCCTTTCTTCTAATCTATCCTCCTATTCTGAAGCAAAAATATGTTTTTTTCCTTACATTTTTTTGTGTAATGATCATTCTAAGGACTTTAACAGCTTTCCCTTTTTTTTTTAAAGAACACAGCATAGAGTCTGCACACAGTTGATGCTGACATTCCTCTGATTAAAATAGCTTAGAAAGTTTACCTCAGGGTTTTCTATGGGGCTTTCATAAATGTGTGTCATGTACTGCCCATATGAAGATCTGAGGTAGTGTTGTACCTATGATAAAAATGTCAAAGCCATTTCAAAACCAGTTTGTAGAACCAAAAATCAGGGAGAGCATTGATTACCCTCATGTGATCAGAAAATAGGCTTTTAAGTCAGGTGTGCATTGCAATTTAACAAAAAAAAAAGGTGTCATCGAGATATCTCAGGGAAATTTGGCTTGTAAACAAATACATGAAGATAAATGAAAAAATAATTGGCATGAGATTGATACTGTTATCAGTGATATTTACCTCAAAGTAATGTTTAGAAATGTCCATGTGTTTCCTTTAAACTCGTAGTCCGTCACTTTGTACGACCAGGTTTAAGATTGTACAGAAAAAAAGCAGTAGAAGAAACAAAAAATCATTGTTATTACACTGTAGATATTTTAAAGTTTCATTCTCAAAAATGGAAAATTAATAAAGTCTTTGGCTTTTGCGTCCAAAAATGTTTTAAAAGAAACATTCATACAACAGGAGAAGGTCTATTCAGGGGTGCTTCAGTCATTCTCAGAGTCTCGCTCCATCTGTGGGACTGTGGTCTCTGGTTCCCCCCTGTGGTGCAACATCAGCATTGCAACAAATTCAGCAGCAGTGTTGGTGAGGGGAGGCGCTGGCTGTGGCTGTGGTCCGTAAATATGTGCACTGCCCAGGCTTAGGGCAATGATCCCACTTAGCCCAGGCACGTGGGTCTGGAAACCATTTCGGGGGGGTCAGCTGCAGAGCATGGATGGCTGTTTTTGGGGCCAGGGTGGCACCACCTACATCTGACTGGTCTCCTCGGGCAGCTCACTGGCATGGGACCTCAGTTCCACTACAGCCTTATAGGAGGATCTGAGCCACGTAGGGAGAGTGAGTGCTGGCCACTGCAGCCAACAGGGGAAGGTCGCTGGATTCGATTCTGCAAAGATACCAGAGCAAAGGTCAGGTTATGATGAGATCTAAGTACCCCGATTAAAACAACAGGAAAATACTGAAATTTTTCAAAATTTCAGAATTTTGACGTTTGAAACCTGCACTTCATGAACAAAGAAAAGAGGCTTTTGTTTAAAGCAACTCTGTGGAGTTTTCTTATTAAAAACCAAAATTATTATAATGTGCTACTCAACAAAAACACACTTTATGGAAAATAAACATGTTTTCTTCTTCTTAAAACATTTGCAACACTGTTTTTTTTCAAGTTTAAGTCTTGTATCATTTCGATCAGTGTTTACCAGCTAGCACTCCTCCTCTTTGCCTCTGTGGGCTTCTTAACTTTCAGAAATAATGCCACCTGTTGATCAGATAAATGGTGTGAAACCATTGGCTGGACTGTTTACTATGTCATCCACGTGCATGTGGGTGCATCTGCATCCTCACATGGTAGTTTCCTGATGATTGGGTATTAGGTATCAGCACGAGACAAACAAAACAGAGACCAGCTGATATAAACACAGCTATACGCAGGTCAAAAACTCCACAGAGCACCTTAACAGCTTAACAGCAGCTGTGAATTGAGAATAAGGGTTAACTGCTTACCCTAAGACCATGCCAAGTTCTTTCACATGGACTCTTGTCTGGCCCTTTAAATACTCAGCAAGCATCTTGCTCTTAAAGTATATTTCCTGCAGGCGGTCCTCAAGGTGCATTATACACTAAAGAAGAGAGGCAAGAGACAGATAGAACCATGGTTGGTAAAACACACGAATCAAAGTGTTGATTACTGCATCTTGACAACAAAAAGCTATAAAATCTGTTCCACTTGTATCAACATTAAAGCAGGAAGAGTGAGAAGTGCAACATACAAAGTTGGGAGAGAGGTTGAGTTTGTAGAGCTGGTGTGTGGACTGCAATAAGCTGGAAACCAGGCTGGACACCAGGACCTCCTTCCCCAGCTTGTTGATGTCTGTGGCTCGTCTCTGACTGCTGGCCACCTGCACAGTCCACTTATCTGTGTCTGCTATAATGCAGACGGCCTCTGCTATGGGCTCATCCAAAACTGGATGCTGCAGAGAACAAGAATAGTAAAATATACCAGTGAAACACATGGCAAAGGCAAAGAGGGATTCCAGTGATTCTGTTTTATAATGATATTTATCTCCAATCACTACAAATGGGTAGTTAAGATTGCCCCTATTCAGTAAATTAGAAACAGTACTTATAGTTCTGTAGCTCTTATTGGTAATGTAAAGCTAAAGCTCTCTAAAAACAGGTCTAAACACTTCAGTCCTTTACCTGAACAGCATGGGTTAATTCAGCTGTAAGACTCTGCCGGAGCTTCTCATCACTGGGCATCCCATGCAGTACGAAGTCTGGCACATAGGTGGGGCAGTAGCCTCCAAACAAAGACCGGCCAAAATTGGCAATGGTGGGCTTTGAGTAGTTCTCCACCAACTTTGACCTATTAGTGAAACATAAAACAGGAGATAATTGTTTTTTTTTTTCAAACAATGATGATAGACTGTTTTTTTAAGTTATTACCTGCAATTCATTTACTTATTGACTGCAACCAAAGAACTTTATACCAATGCAGCTCACAGTTTATGAACAGGAAGAGAAGTGTGTCTGTAAATGACTGCATGGGTCCTCTACTCACCCAGGGAAAGGCACCAGTACTTCCTCTTGCCAGTCTTCCGTCTCCTCGCTCTCACTGTCCCCCAGCGCGCTGTCTGAGCTCTCGTTGCGTGGTATCTCCCAGTCATTGACCGGCACCGTTTTGCGCTTTTGGTCCTCTTTGCTGTTGCTACTCCCATCCTGGGGGATTGGGACTGACAACAGAAGACCCTTGTCCTGCTCAGCAGAACAGCCCCTGCAGCAGCAGGTGTCAGAAGAATCCGTAGACCCACACCTGCACCTCCTGTGAACATCCAACAAAGTGTCTCCTTTTCTGCTGGACCCTGCATCTCCACCACCCAAACCTAAAAAGTGACCCAAACCCTGACCCCTGACTGCACCCTGAAAGCCGTGACCCCCCCGTTCACTAGGCCGAGAGACTCCCGAGGGGTCCAGCAAGTCTCTGTGCATACTGTCCATGGTTATGGCCTCCTGTCGTTTGGCCACATCGTCTATAGTCCTAGTCTCCACAGGGTTCTCCAGACTGAAATACTCATCAAAATCGTCCATACAGTTCGGGCTCCACTGGGGCATCTTACTGGACACCCGCTGCAGGGCTGGAGCCCCCTTGGTCTGTTTGGTTTGGTCCTCTGATTTACTGGTGTTGCTGGTTTCTGAATCTGTTCCTCTTTGCAGCTGCTGCGATTGCTGTTGATGATGTTGCCCTTGATGATGCTGTTGTTGCTGATGCAGCAGGAGCTGCTGGTGGAGCGGATGTTTGTCCTTGAGGTGTTTCTTGTGCTTTTTGAAATCCTCCTCCACCTTCCTTCTGCGGCTCTCTGTGTCCGACTCTGGGGACATGGAGTCTCCGATGAGAAAAGTGACTTTTGTTGGCTCCTCCTCATCTGTTAGAGTCAAAGCCATGGGTCCCATCACTGTGTTTCCCACTGGAAATGGCAGTGTAGAAGCCATGCTCTTATCTGGAGGCTTCTTCTCTATAGGGATCCCTAATGGCCGAGGAGTTAGCACTGTGGTGGGCTGGTTTCCCGTTTCTGCATCCATCCCAACCTCTGCCCCAGAGTTTTTACTCTCTGTGGTGACAGGATTTGAGGGTGGACTTGATGCAAGGGTTGCAGGCATGGATGAGCCAATAAGTTTCGGTTCGGCCTTGGTCTCTGTATCCAGCACACAGACCTGCTCCCTGGGGGAGGCCGAGCCAACACGCAGCACAGTCTCCAGTCGAGCCTCCAGGGCAAGTGGGCTGTGTGACTCTCTATGCAGCTCCCTTGGTTCAGCTGCCTCTGTAGTCCTGATAATAGGGTTGTTACCCTGGCTGTGTTCCGCCTGAAGCACACTGCTCCTGGACCCTTGACTCTCACTGCTGTCTTCCTCCTCCTCCTCTTCCTCATCTTCCTCCTTAGGTGTGTCCCCAGTGCCGTGCTCCACCTCTGTGTCTGTGTATGTGCTGCTCTGGAGGCTGTTGTCCGAACGATAGCTGCTGTCCTCTGCCTCGGTCTGTTGGCCATGGGCCCCTTGAGACAAATAGTCATCGCTGGGTTTATGCACAGTTACCAGGACATAGTCCGATTCCTCCACCTCTCCCTTCCTCAGGGAGGTTGTAATGAGTGAGCCAGGCATTACAATGGCCTCATCCTCAGCACTGTCCAGCATGTGGGTCTCCAGCAGTTCGGAGCAACGGATGAAGTAGGTAAGGACATAAAGAAGTCTCTGGACCAGATCCTGTCTGCGGCCGACTACCACTGTCCTTGATAGCCGTACTGGTGACCCAATGGACCCGTACAAGTCGCCTAAACACAGTGATGAAAAATATGAGCATCTCTGAACAGGTCTTTAACTTCTTTAATTTAATCTACCAGTTATTGTTGATTTCTTAATTTGTTAAATCTGGAAATAAAAGTTGTTTTTTTTTTTAAGTTTGCCAAGTTTCAGAGTGAGAAGTACTGTTCTCACTCTGAAACGATGTGATAGAGAGAGTAGTCACACAAAACACTTTTTTTTTTTAGTAAAACAAGCATTTTAAAACAATAATTTCTTAAATATACACAAGTCTGATTCTACTATTACAATATCTGAACATTTTTAACAGCAGTGTTCTTTACCTCTATGTCCAACATTTTTCAGCAGTGACATATCAGGCTCTTGTGTGTAGTTCTCAGCTATGAACACTAGGTGTCACCACAAAATCACTGTGTTTTCAGTGTCCCTGGAGATGTAACTGTGGACCACTAAACATATTCTTTAGGATGTCTGTATATTTATAGGACATAGTTTTGCTATATGTGCCCATAAATCTGCTTCTTAAATATGAGGAAACTATTTTTTATGCAGTGTGACCTATGGATTTCCATTGGGACCACCTGTTCCACTGGAAGACAAATTGATGATCTCTGTACTCATTAAACAGGCAACACACATGGACACTTTAACAGTACAGATGGGGAAGTGTCAAGCTGAAATCCAATTTTCATACCATTATGGTGCAAAATTATCTTATCTTAATTTGAAAATTTTATATAACTCTGATTCAATAAAGTTAAGGCACTGTGTGCAGTAGAAAAAAATGACAACTGTTTACTGACAATAGATTAAAAAGTGTTCCTGAGGCTATGTAGAGACATTTTTGATACACTCCTGTGTTTTTAATCATATAAACTTTGTACCACTCTTGCTTGGGACTGAGCTTTTTCAGGATACCTCTTTCATACCCAATCATGTTGCTATCACCTGGTTAGGTCCAAACTTGTCTGTGCTGTAGTGGCAAGTTGGGATGTGTTAAAAGTTCAGTTGGGATGAAGCTGAACCACATGGTGTTTTGACTCCCCAAGCACTTTTGGCATTAAATAAAGGCTCATCCTGTGTGTGCGTGTGTGTGTGTTTGTGTTTCTGAACCTCTCACCTAGCTGTGCCCAGAGTGGGTTGTAGGGATGCGTCTTTGCCAGCATGTCGACGCTCTTGGAAGAGTGTTTCTCGAAGAAGATCTTGATTGGAGGTTGCCCATTGGGCATGACAGTGGGCACCCAGGCCAGATGATTGGTCAGGATGGCTGTCAATAATGCTGGAAGGAATCTGGAATATCAGACATGGGTTTGTCAGCAGAGTGTAGTGGAAAATTAAAAAATGTACCTTCCTAGCTGGTTGACCTAAAAAATTACAATCTCCCTTGTTTCATGAGGTCATAAGTTCTCTCACTTTTCGAAAATCTTTGGTCAGACCGTGTCTTTCTGAACTGCTCACCACAGGAACACACACAAAGATGAATGCAGAGGCACAAATAAATGAGACACACATACACACACATACACACATTCTATTGAAATGATTCACTTCTCAGTTCTGACCACAAGTGGCTACTTCCCTTCCTGTCTTATGACTCAACACGGTCATGGAAGTCAAGTTCAGTCACATGCTAGAACGCAGATGTGACTGCTGCAGTCATGGGAATGCTGACGGAACACCTCAGAAAGGACCTGATGTTATACAGTAAATAGTTGCTAGGGAAACCAGATGCTTTATTCTCAGGTCCACATCACGTAGAAGAAGTTGCATGACAGTATTTCCAACAGGTGCTGGTGGAAAAAACTGACTTAAACTGAGAAGCAATACTGATAGAGAAACCCCAACGGTTACCTTGGAGACACGGTTTCTATTCATGGTTAACATTTAGAGAGCACGAAGGGTTTCAGAGAACAAGAGAAACTACATCAGCACATGTAGTATTGCATAAATATTAAATGAAGAGCATAATTTTTTTAGGTCATCCTTGATTTCTATTGTTAAAAAATTATGTGATTTTAAGTTTGATGGTTGCCTAATACTTGGATTGTTCCTTTTGTTCTGTGTACACATGGTGTCCATGCAAAAGACCATGAACTGCAGTGTAAATAGAGACTGACTGGATAAAGGAAAAAACAACTTTGTAAAATAAATATTTTTGTTTATAAACTGGTCAGATAGAAGAGATAAAGAAATCAACTTATGGCTTTGGGAACTCTGAACCGGGCTTAACTAAATGACAAATCAGCTGATAAAAATTGATTTGAAGAGGGATTGGTGATCAATAATTGTTAGTTGCAGCCTAATATTTACAAGAGCGTGAAAGCGTCTACCAACTAAAAGCTTAATCTCAGTGATCTTGACTAGGAAAATATATCTCTCAAAAATGTAAGCACTAGTCCTGTCCTTTAAGATCAATTTGATGTAATGATTCAGTTCAGTGTACTGGATGCTACTTGAATCAAGTGTTCTAAATGCGGATGCAATGTTCAATATAAGCCTTGCTACCAATTCATAAATGTACAATTAGCTGTGTTTTGACGCGGCTTTGTAACAGCAACAATAAGCAATTAGAGACTGGCAGTGGTCTTCTCATTCACAGCTCCCTCTGAGGCAGACAAATAAATGCAAAGAGGGTCAAACATTCACAGTGTGTGTATATGTGTGTTGTAGTGTAAAAAAAGGAAAGACAGACCAGAATGTGTGTATGTGGGAGATGGGATGAATAGTGTGTGGACCTTCATGTGTTTTTCTGTTGATGTGCTGGTACAGGAAGTGCAAGCCAACAAAAGAAGTGGAACAACTATGCATGGTAATAATTCTGTATGTCCAAGTGCTGCTCAGCATGTAATATGCTCTTTTCTCCTTTTATATCTGTGAGCTTGCTTGATCCCTGTCTGCTTTCTTAAGACTTTCAGCACAGAGATGATCTGTCAGGATGATCAGTTTGGTTTCCAAGTTACATGGGCTTTCTGGGACTATGCAACTACTGGAAAAAAACTTATATGACAGATGTGTGTATGAAAAGGCATTCAAATGAAGTTTGCCTTGATCCCCACATGGGATAAAATATCTTAAATGCCTGCAACATATTCAGAAGATAATTGACTGATGATGGACCAGGTGTGAGGACACGACACTCAACTGGTTCTTGGAGGCCTGCTCCATCAGCAGGGAGAGCTCCCTCATGAAGTGACAGCAGAGCTGGTTCTTCTCCGATGCTCCTGACATCATGGTCAACCATACGGGCTCAGCCACACGGGGCATGGTGTAGAGGTCACAAATGGTCATCCTGGAGGTGAGGGACAGCGAGAGACGTGGAGATTAAAGAGGGAAAGGGAATGGATAAAGTGAAGGGAAGAAAAGGAGAGGAAAAGAGAGAAAACAGACAGAGACAGAACAGACACGTTATTGTCTCTCGGGGTAAACAAAAGAGATCTCAGTTCACAGAGCTTCACTGTCTGCACTAAGGGCCACGGGAGACCCTTGGTTGTGTGTGTGTGTGTGTGTGTGTGAGTGTTTAACTGTCCGACAAATCTGCGTGCACTCACACACAACTCTGCCTCTTGCTCTGTACAGTGTGTTAGTGTGTCCTTGTGTGCATATCCATCTGTATGCAGCTCAGTTGGGGCATTTGTCCATTGAGAAGGACTGGAGTTTCCATAGAACATGGGGTGTGTTGGTGAGCATGTCTCGGCTGGAGGCCAAGCTTTGACACAGGGGCAGAGGGGAATCTCTGCAGCCTGAGGAATGTGGAAAATCAGGCGTTTTTGAGTCAGAGCTAAAATATGGGCTGCAGCTGCTGGAGTGAGGGTTTGAAAAAGCAGAAATGTAAAGTACAGCTGTCAGTTTTTATGAGGACAAATTGTTTGACAGTTTTATCTGCTAATTCCTTACAAACACACAGCCTGATCCCACAATACAACAATAATCTTCAGCAAACAAAGCTAATGCAACCACATAACCAGGCCAACTAAAATAACCAAATAAACACAATACAATAAACTGTAAAAAATTAACCAGCTGCTATCACCTCAGGTGATCTGTCACAAGACCTGGGCAGGTCCTACTGATAAAGAATAAAAACTAAATGCTGTTTACAAGCTAGATTTCCTCTAACTGGAAATAGTGGAAGATCTTAGGTCATCAACTTTGTCACTGGTTTCTTTATAGGTCAAAGAGGATGTGAGTTTACTGCCAGATTAACAAAGGAGATGCAGATAAAGTTGTATGGTGAGAAAAGCTCAGGTGTCTCAAAATGAAAGTAACCTCCAATAAAACTCCAGCACTCTTATAATCAAGCTTTGTTAGGCTGACACATTTTTTGCAGAAAAACAGGAAGATCATGTGTAGTCTTTTATTTTGGTGGTTTATAATTAGTTACAAATTAAGTGCAAAAAAAGAAGAACAAAAAAAAATTGAACTGCACTGCAATACTGTTGTCCCCAAGTTGTTCTCTTTTCTTCATTTGAACAAAACTTTGAACACAACTTTCTGTTCAACATGGTTCGGTATACTTCATCTCGCTGCATCGTATGATTAAATAATGCTTCATTTAATCCAGTGTTATAAATGGGTTGACTTATTCATGACCTTTTTCAGACACTCCTGACCCTGCTGTGTC
This sequence comes from Acanthurus tennentii, assembly GCA_029783805.1. Classification (NCBI taxonomy): domain Eukaryota; kingdom Metazoa; phylum Chordata; class Actinopteri; order Acanthuriformes; family Acanthuridae; genus Acanthurus; species Acanthurus tennentii. The sequence continues at coordinate 17,073,030 of JAPZDZ010000006.1, read as the reverse complement.
TGGTGTACATTCACCTACTGAAGTCTCTGTTGGGGAAGAAGTCTGAGGCTGAGCCAACTCTAGAGGAGCAGGAGATCCAGTCTCATTCTCTCTGCTGCAGCTGTTCAGGTGAACTTTGAGAAGCGCAGCTGTGGTGTGAATTTTACTGATGTGTCAGGTTAAAGAGACAGATTTAAATGACCTAACTATGGAGGGCAGTAATTCCAACCATCAGACCTCATCTGCAACTTTTGACTTCTGCCTGGTCTGCATGTTATAGGTACACAATTATGTTCAACGACATAATGCAGTTCCAGTAACTAATCAACTGCAACTTAGATTCATTATGAATCAATAGATTAAACAATGACTCTTATAGTCATAGTTTAATCTATTGTAAGACATTGTCTCATAGTAAGACATAAATGGCACGTTTAATATTCATTTGGTAAAAAGGGAATCAGACATCTATCCCTGCTGTAGAAGTGGTTTTGGGATAAGGGTTTGAATCAGGGTCAGTATCCCTGCTTGTACTCTGACTGCAGATTGTAATGTAACCCCAGTAAAGGCTGGTGTCACTAGAATGTACACATGCCTCTGCTAAGTGTGCAGCTTATCTTTGCCTGCATGCGTGTGCATGTGTGTGGGTCCACCCTCCAAGTACGTCAAAGCAGCAACAAGCAAAGGCATTTCTTACAGTTTCCTTCTGTAATGTTCCATGAAGTCAAAACCCCCTTAATGGCAAAGGTGGTTACACTTATATTTAGCTGATGTCTGAAGGTGAGATTTTACAGATATTTTGTTTGTCCTGAGCAATAGAGCTCCTCCTGCTGGAGTGCACATATTATTTACTATTCTGGTGTTGGTGGCCAGTGTCTGAGTAAGATAGGGTTGCCACTCAGGAGGCTTGGGTTGCTGTGGCCGGCTGCCAACAGGCATATGACTGCAGCAATGAGGGGACCTCAGACGGGGACTGCCTGCAAGCTTGTGTGTTGCAAGTGAAAGTAGTGGCGGTGACAGGCATGTGTACACACACGACCCTGGGCGTTTGCGTGTTTTATGAGAACCAATATACCACCATCATAGGGATTGACAGGCACGTCTCACTCGTCCACACATGCGCAAAAATACAACTTTGGAACCTTATCAGTACAAATTTATCATTTTGTACTAGATGTGTCAAGTAATGACTAAATACAAATAAAGGGTAGTTGTGGTGCAGCACTGAGAAGCAACTGAGAGCTTCTAAAGGTCACATAAGCTTGCTTAAACACAGCCAAAGCCCTGAAGAATTCCCAGCATGCACTGCAGTTATGACATAACATCTATTGTTTGATTGTTCTCATGCCTAGTAAACAATAAATGTTAAAATAAAATACATTTTCTTATAAACTAAAATTAAGATCAGATGCTTTTAAGCTGGTTTGTGATAGATGTTAGCAGCAAAAACATAGTCTCCTGTCTGCTCAGTATTTCTATGGAAAAGCACTTCTAGTTGATGCTTGGTAACTCAGTTGCTTTGCAACCTATACTTGGAATGAAAGGCATGTGCAAAATACTTTTCAGGTCATTAAAGCTCCCCAAATATTAGTGCCACAGCATAGGTAACGCAAGATAAGCATTAGGACTTGGTGACCTACTTTTGGGATTATTAACAGTTCACTACTTATGTACGTAACTGTAATTCAACAAGACAAGGTCTGGCATAAAATGTATGTTACACTGTTCACGTAAGGTTGAAGTTGTGAGGCCTCGATATGGGCATTTTTATGTGAAAAGTTTTTGAAATTCTACATGGCATTGCTGAGAGATTCTGCATTGAATTTTTTTTTTTTTAAAGTTGAAAGAAGACATCACTGAAAAGATATGGCACTGTTTACTCTTTAGCATGTGATAAGTTTTGTTTGATGCCTAGATTTCCTCTGCTCTTTTCCCAGTGCAGCAGTTCTTTCACTCAGTCTTGCCATTCCTACATCTTATTTTTACATTATTTCCTCAACATTAACAGCAGTTTGCATGATTTATGATGTGAGGAATGGCAGCTTGTGGATGACGGAGCAGAATTAACAATACTTGCTGCAAAGCACTCTCTTCTATCAGATTTTATGAAGCAGAGATCTATGACGTGAATACCAGGTATATCTTCAAAGTGTGGAATCCATTTTCTTGAAAAATATATAATTTTTTTTTTTTCATGATGTAAAGACTTTTCTAGGCACCTGGCAAGAAAACAACTGTTTGCCCACATAAAAAACTGAATAACACTGATTTTGGCTGGAGCTGTGTGTTTGTGAGTTTGCTTATAAACATGCAGAAACAAGACAGTGAACATTCTCAGAAAACTGAGTGATCATGTTTCTTGTTTTTGTCCCATGGAAAACATATTTTTCTTATTTATGCTATTTACTAAATATGCCTGGTATACCGCAGGATGGTCTTAGTTAAAAAAATATTTATGAAGTAACTGATGTTACCCTATTGTAGGAAGTGACACTCCCTTAAAGGCAGCTATGTTTTAAGATGTTTATGAAATGTATGCAAGTTTATCTATGTGAGACATAAGAAAAATACACTAATGTAAGATCATTGTCTGTGTCACAGTGTGTGAATGTGAGTTGTCTTCCAACCTGAACTCGTTGAGTCCGTCCACCATTCGGCTGTAAGCCAAGGCCCTCTGGCTGGCATCAGCTGACCGCCGACTCATCTTCATGGCCTTGAGAGTGACACAACACAAATATTTGGCACTCAAGCTGACAGACAAAGTTACAGGAAAGGTGGAGCTAGGAATTCGGGAGGGAAAAGAGACAGAGGGGAGCACAAACCAAGATGGAGGCCAAAGCTGGACACAATCCAGAGCTTTAGCAGTGCCAACAACGGGCACCAATAAACAGGACTGCAGACATACAAGGTATGACTATTGACCGGTCAAACTGACAGCAACTCTACTCATTACCACAGCAAAGGGTGTAAGGTTTACATTTGGAACTATTCATAGGTCACTACTAAGTGGATTCCATTGAAAGGCTTATCTCCACCTTGTCAATCAGAGACGTGATTGTGAACATAAACACAGGAAAAGATTTAGAGGAAATAAACCTCTAACACATTACAAAATAATCTTTGAAGTAAATAAAAACCCTCAATGTCAACATTAAAAAAGGGAAATCAGAAAGTTCAGCTCTTGGTGTATAAATCATGTTAGCTAGTGAACAATAGTGAACAACAGTTACAGATTTTACTATACCTGTTCAATGGCGCTTTTGAGTTTGTTCATGTGGCTTTCGAACAGAGGGAAGTGAGAGAAAAAGAAATCCTGGAAGCGGTTGTTCTCCTCTGGGTTAGGAGACAGCATGAAGATGACCCCGATAGCAATCTTCTTTTTCCGAGCCACACCGAGGCTTGGTCCGCCACTTTCATCAGACATGTTAAAGCTCTCCTCGACTGACCTGGTCACAAGGGTTCACATAGGGAGCCAGTTTCAGAGCTTCAGTACTTTTAAATGTATGTAAGTTATATCACACATACAGCCCCATGTAACTGGTCCACCAAGTTAATTGTGTTATCTCCTACCTAGATATTATAACTAAAGTTGTACTTACAACAAACATTTTATCTGTTTCAACAGTTAAGCAGAATTTATATTTAGGTACATTTGTTAAGCAAAGAAAACATATCACAAGACTTTTAATCCTAGCCTTTTGTTTACTGTTGCAGCTGGTAAACAAGATGCTTTGGCACTGCAGTGCCTAAAAGATTAGAGCATTCAGAGGCCGACAGCTGCATTTACAGTGACAGGACAACACAGCATCCTGTCTAGTCACAGCACTGTGAGTAGGTTTTTGTGCCTGTATGTGAGTGCAGTTATTGGTGCATAGCAGCAGTGTGTGTCATTTTCTCAGCAGCCTGAAAGATTCTGAGGAAGTCCTTGCATGAATTAGTTTACAAAAACTTTAAAGAGGCCCAGATCAAGGATGAAAAATTGGAGATGGATGCTTGGAAGAGTCTGTTAAGAGTGCATTTGAAAAGTTGTGCAGAAAGCCAATGATTTTAAACACTTGTCTCCCTCTCAAAAGCATCTCTTATTTTTATTACTCTACATGTGCATGTATAAGACTTGACTCTTAAATGCCATTCAATAACATGGAAGTATCTTTATCGACAAGTATATTCACTGGCATTAAATGTGCTTGAGCATGCACCTTGCACAAAAGGTGCACACATGTAGGATCATGTCTCACCATCGAGGGAAGACTCCGTTTTCCAGGCTGGTGGTTTGGCTGCGAAGCCATCGACGCTGGTAGCTGGATGCACAGCTGCTGTTCAAGGAGGAGCCAGGTGAAGGGAAGGGTGTGATCAACAGGCTGCTCAGAGACGCTAAAGAGGTGGAGGAGAAAGATGAGAAATGAGGAGAAAGAGGAGAGGATTTCGGAGTGAATGAGAAGAAGGAGAACAGAAGTGAACAGGGGAGGGATGGAGGGAATGGTGGGTGACAGAAGAGAGAAAGCACAAGGGTGAGTCAGGCAACATGTGTGTGGGGTTACTCATTCTGAATGACGTTTTATACATACACACTGATGCACAAAGCAAGACTAAAATGTAGTGGACAATTACTGTTCTTAGTAAGACAAATAACTTAAAAAGGGTAAACAAATACAACACACAAAGACACATTTAAAACACAATCCTTCCCCTTTTCCGAACACATTCTGGACTGCTTTCATATGAGATCTAATGTCAGCAAGCCTACTAACAGTCACATGCTGCAGTTGTTTGACAACCTGGCTTTACACCAGACTGGCATGATAATAACATCCCACCCAGGGAATATAAGCCCTGATCACAGGGTTATTTACAGCCCAGACACGAGGACTTTGATCAATGGTCACATGAATCATTTAAATGGTGTGTGATCACCTGTGTGTGTGAGAAGAGATAAGAGATTAAGAGGTGAGTGGCTGGGAGTGTGTGTGACATAAAGAGAAAGCTGCGCTTGAGGGTTGTAGACGTCGCAGAAGAGGTATAGTAAAAGAAGATAGAGGATAGTGTCACAGAGGGACGTGTATATATTTGTGTGTGTCAGAGTTTGATAAAGAGCTCTCCAGCCCAACCGCAGAGGGGAGGTGGAGAGAGTGGAGATGAGAGGACGATGCTTGAATTAGCAGCTCAATTACTAGTGGGAGCTGCTATATTTAATCCTCTGCATGTGACCTGGGTTTGAGCAGAAAGCACAATTCCCCTCATGCCAGTCATGCCAGTGGTACATGGTGGTGTTTGTAGAGGGGGGCAGGGGACAGCGCGAGGGGATGGGTGGGTGGAACAGGGGTCAGTTTCCATTGCACAACGTTTTCCGGACCCTAGAGGCCCTGTAAAAAACCTCCACACCTCTTCCAACCCTGTTCTGTCACTTTTCTTACTGGTTTTACGCCAAATTATTTCAAACTTTAAAGGCTTGGACAATTTTCAGGAGACAGAGGATTGTTGTCTCTCTAAAGTTGCTTTTCTTGCTTCTGTCACTCTTTATTTCCATCCACATCACAAACAGCATTGAGAGGGTGAACCTACTGGTCGTCTCAATGAATGGAAAACTGTGTGCATGTGTGTCTGCATACCACATTAGTGAAGTCGCAGCTGAAACACCTCGGCTTAAAGTAACCAGTGCTTGTGTAACTGTTCTCTCTCTTCACCTTGAACAGTATAGCTATAGCAGGTCATCTATTTTGACCAAGGAAGTGTTTTATTAGCAGCATCCCTCATGTTTTGGTAATCTGGAATATGAGATAGTATCTCTGGGAACCTGTCAGTTTTTACAGAGAAAATGTGGTTAAGATAAAACTTTAGGAAGCGTAGTAGTCCAGGGATTTCCTGACTTCTCTATTCCTGAACCTCCTCTGTCCAGACAAGAATAAATGCGAAACCAGTGCAAAGTTCAGACGTAGGGCTAAAAGCTTTGTCAAGTGTGGGTCAATCCAGGCTTTTGCGCCTAGTCTCATTAACCTACCTGACCTGGCGATGCCACTGTCCCTCTCGTCGTAAAGCCCTCGGCCTGGCATGTCCATGGGGTGACTGTGGCCTAGAGGAGAGGAGGATAAAGATTGAAAAAAGAAAGTGAAGGGTTAGGTTGAGGATATAAGAATAGGGTTTGGGGGGAGGGCAGAGGGGACAAAGGTCAAAGGCAGGTGGTAAAAGAAAAAAGAGAATAATTTCAGGGAAAGAAAAGAGTGAGTGAAGATGAAAGAAAAGGAAAGCAAAAATATAGAAAGAGAGAAATAAGAAGGATGACAGACAAGAAAAAAAAATGTGAGAAACAAACAATATGATGAGGAAAATTAAACACCAGTTATATTGAAGATGCTCTTATCACCACCCAGTCTGAGTCTTGTACTACTTTAGGAGGCTAAAGCTTTCAGATGCCTCAGCATCCATGTCCAAGCTTTAGCAAGAAGATCTCAGTCTGACCCCCAAAAGCTCCAATTATTCATTTCATCACATACAACAGTAGGACATGCATCCAGGGGCAAAAATAGTTTTACTTGCAACTGTCAACACGTGTAACATCTCACAAAGTGCATTAAGATAAGTCTGAACTTTTCTGAAAATTGATTTTTAATAAAGCAAAAAGAAGCTTGAAGGCTGATTCAAAATTGTAGCACACCTACACTGTAAACCACACAACTCCTACATGTGAGGTCGCCAGAGTGAAAGCCCCAAATACTAGTTTCTCTCATGAATTAGCTGTTACTGATTGATTCTCATGCTCTTAGTGCACTCTTTGTTTGGTAACACCAAAAAAAGGGAAGTGACACAAGCAAAACAATTACAGCAAAGAGCATTACTGTTGTACTAAACTGTCACTCACTGACTCACTCTCTGTCACCATCTACAGCAGCAATACAGCCTCTAATGTAACTTTTTACAACAGATTTCATAAAAATTATGTCACAGGGACTTTTTTTGCTCGTTCATGTGTCCTTTTCTACAACACTTGGGTAAAATGGAAAACAATGTCAGTGCTTCAGATGATTAATGAGCAAGTCAACATTAGCTTTTTTTCAAAAGGACCTGGGTCTTTCTGTTTGTTTGCGTTCACTCCTGTGACACACTGCTTTATGACCATACCAACATTGCACTGACAGAGCTACACATCATGCAATAGGAGCGCCATAAATTCATCACTACGTTGTTACAGCAAAGGCAAAGTTTTGACCACCCCATGAGAGAGAAGAAGGGGTCAGAAACCAGTAAATACTTCTGACAAAGGAGCCCTCTGATCAGCATGGTACAATGAATGATAGCAATTAGAGTTAAGTTTACTATAGTTCATTATTGTATTGTTGCACTCAGTCAGAGGTGTCAGTTAAACACCTGCTTTAATGACTGTGTGTAGCCATCTTGATTGTTCTGTCTAGTATTAAACTTTCAGCTAGAAAACACCAAGCAGATCAAAAGGCTCATCAGAAGAGAATTCAATTAATTTCTTCACAGTGAGGATACATGGGCAATGCAGAGTGTTTCATATTTTGTTTTTTTTTCAATGTCACTGATGATGGATGTCTGGGGTTTATTTACTGCATTGTTTTAAGAAATGGGATTGTGACTATAATAACTGGACAGCAGATGAAGGGAAACA
>JAPZDZ010000006.1:17040993-17054176 GCA_029783805.1 Acanthurus tennentii | reverse complement strand
GTGCAACAGTTGCAAAAATAAGAAATGTGTTGTTTTCAGATCAGCCCAGAGGAGATCTGCATAATTGGACACCAAGTTCACTGCTCCCTTTGTTTTAAACATAACAGAGAAAACACAGAGTGAGAGATGCAAAGAAGAAGGAGAAAAACACAGGATAGAAAGCTAGAGAGACAGCATAGCAGACAAAACCTTTTTATAAGTAACAGCAAACAGTGAAAAATCTTTCCTTAAATAAGGAAAAGAAATAAAGGAAAAATAAAGATGAGGGTCACAAAAAGAGCAGGAGTGAAATCACAGAGACAAAGAACAAGAGCTGAGAACCAAAAGGCAGCTAACATTTAACGCAGATGAAGAAAAAAGCAGAAACAAGCTTGGATAACGAGAGAAACAATTAAATAGAAAACAAAAATACAAAAGTATCTGCAATAGACAATTGGAAAGACTTTTGAAAGAAAGGCGAGGCAAAAGCAAAGAAGGAAGTATCCCATCGGTGAGCTTGTGACAGTCACAGCTTTGACAGAAGAGAGAGTCATTCATAAAAGCAGCACATGACTTCATGACTGTTACATACTTGTACTGCTTTGACCTCTATTGTCTGATCCAAAAATGACTCAAAAATACTCATGAACATACAGTATATTCATATCCTCATACAACCGGTTGGTCTTACAGGAAAAGCCCAGGCAACAATTTGATTTAAAAATGCCAGAAAGACAACAGAAGGGCCTTAACTGTTTTTCAAAATGGTTTACTGACTTCCTTAACAACAGCTGTCCAATCCAAGATTACGAATATGTAAAACCGAAACTCTTTGAACATAACTCCACCCAAACACACATATGTCACACAATTATTTTCCATCCAAAACTTAAAAAGACGAGCATGCTTAACCACAAGCCCATTTTTCATTATATAACATTAACCTCAAATGCTAGAATCAATCTTTGTCAACACTACAACGTGTGGCACTTAAAGACTACAGCCCGCTTCTGACTGCAAATCCTGTCCAGCTGAAAACAGCCACAGGTTGCCAACACTAAAGGCAGAAGACAAAACAAAAAATACACAAAAATCGTTCCCAAACCCCCTTTGACAGACAGTTCTAAGCGCACTTGGATGCACGTAAGCTTGGTTAAATATTACCGACTCCTACCTGGGCATCATTGCGAGTCTGCCAGTCTTTCCCTGGCCCTCTCCCTCTATTCCTCTCTCTTCTCGCTTCTCCTCTTCTCCTCTCTCTCAGCCAAAGCAGGGTCTAAGAATAGCGTTGAACTAAATTCACACAACAACATGAGACTGTCAGGTGATCGCAGGAGCACTGTGTGTGCCGGACAGTGCAGAGGCAGCAACAGCAGTGAGCCTGGACTGCTGGCTGCCAGAGAGCACTGTGATAAGAGAGTGACAGTGGGCATCTGTGTGTTGTTTCTTAATCCCACTCTGTTTGTTCCGCTCTCCATTGTGTTCTCTCTCTCTCTCTCTCTCTCTGTCCTTTACATCTTAAATAAATTCAAAACACTCTAAAACTAGCTATCTGTTCTCGTAACAAGCATCCAAAAGTAATGATTTCTCCATTCTTCCTTTAGAAGTGAATGTAAAGAGGTTAGTTTTGTGGAAGCTTATTGAAGTCTGCGGGAAAGTAAGAAAGTGATCTGCAGGGAGAACTGAAACTAATGCCAGATCTGCCGCGAGCTCCTGAACTGTATCCGTAGTTGAGTGATGTGGCATTGTTTAAAAAGTAGATTAGAGTTCCACCATGAAAATTTAAAATAGAATAGAATAGAAGTTACTGTAACTAAAGCTTCAAGAACAATATAAGATATCAATTAAATTTCAACATCTAATATTTAGTGGCCAAAGTGCAGTGATATTTTTTTTGTTCTGGCCTGTAGTTGTTGCTGTTCCCCAGAAAGCTTGAATGATCTTGTACAATGGTGGTGCAACAGAAAATTTAGGTTTTAGGGAAGAGTGCAACTTAAGCAGCTATGCATCCTTTGGGATGCACTGAGAAGTTCAACTGCATACCAATTAGAGCAACATATTACATGTGATTCCTGGAGAAATTAGAAAAATAATTTAACCTCACACTGCTACAAAGTCTAGAACTGTGATGCTAAGGCACCAATAGGTGCTCCTGCCCAAGGTGTATACGGATAAAGATCACAACAAAGCAATCAAGTTTCCTTGACTGCAGTGAGTCTGACATCAGCCTACTTACTGACCTCAAAGAACCCTTGCTCTTTCTCTCTGCTGCCACTGGAACATCTGTGCATGTATGTGTGTTAGTGTTTGTCAGAGGCAGAGAGACAGTTACATAAATATCACCTCAGTCCAGGCTGTGTGACGTTCTTCCGGCTGTGTGTGACAGAGGTCCAGCAGCTTGTCCTCAAGCCACAACACATTATATTTAAAGACATTTTTGCACCATTTCCGCTGCAGACAACAGCTAACGCTTGATGTTGCAGCAAAATAGATTTTGACTGTACACCAATGACATAACGCCTACATTATTACAATAAGAGAACCATTTATTCAGCATTAAGACTGACCTGGCTTATCTGCACTCTGACATTTTACTTGTAAAATTCTGCACCAGTTTAGGGTATTTGGCATTTTACTACTGGCCTGTGTTGTCAGCTACAGCCGGCTGTTTGACTGTGCTGGTTCGTACACTTTAAATTCAATTATTTAACTAAAACTGCAACAATTAGTTGATAAATCAATTAGTCAATAAAAATATATATTTGACGATGGTTCTGAGAATTTATTCACTGTTAAAGTCTTCTTTTAGGGGGAAAATTTCAAAGATATGTTGGTTTAAGCCTTTTCAATTTAAGAGTTTTCTTTTTTTCATTAAAAAGCATTTTGGGGTTTTTGGAATTTGGTTTAAACAAAAAAGCAATTTAAGATGTAATTTTGGGCTCTAGGAAATTGTAATGAGCATTTTCTTACAGCTTTTGGACAATTTATAGATTAAATGATTAATAATGAAAATAATCTGCAGATGAAGTGATAACAAAAAATAGTCATTAGTTGCATTTCTATGTTGAATAACTGTTGAACGAATGGAAAGCATAAAGGTGCAACATGACAAAGAACAGATAGAAATATCTGTCTCACAAAACTTGGATGTGTAATAACCAAAAAACACAACAAGAACAATTTAAATGAAGTGAGGCTGGGTTTCCATAAGGGCTGTCTGATCTGGTGATAACTGTTAAGGTGGCGGATCCTGGGAGACTGCTGCACAGCAATATTGCCAAACAGATATCACAACACTCTTAAAATGACTGCAAGCAACTGTGTATTTTGCAACTGGTCACACATCAGTCCCTGCACCTCGATGAACTGCCAGATGTATCAAAAGTTTAACACATTCAATTAATATAGCTGTGTGAGTTCCAGCACTGTTAATTGCAAACTGATGCTCATTTTTTGCAATAATGCTTCTCCCTTATGGTGAAAGTGCACTACTAGTACTATACATGTATCCCTAAAGTTAGACAACAGTAATTACATATCTAGTCTTTAGATGTTGCTAACCCACTGGGAAGATTCTGGGGGTATGTTCTCAAAAATGCATAGATTAATTAATCCTTAATTAAGACTTGCCAAAGTCTATGTACAATTTTAAACCTTTTATGTAGAGATTGGTGTACATTCACAATGCTACAGGTGCTAAAAGATGAACCACAAAAGAGGGAGAACTCTTTTACAGAGTGAAACACAAAGTATATACCTCCTGTCAAAAGCACAGCACTTCCTTGAACTAACCATTGTTTTGCTCTGACTAATTTCGACAGCAAATCCCTCAAGGAGCTGGCCCACATGGCCTGAGAGCACCTGACTACCCGCATACCTGTTGTTTTCTCTGCAGGTTACGTTGCATTAAGGACTTCTGCATTCCAGCAATCACATGATTCTGACTGTGTGTAGATGCTGCAATGCCCGAGGCTGCTGCACTCACAGTCAAACCTCAAGTGGTTGACTGAGCAGACTCATCTAAATTTTCAGAGTCAAAAGAAGTCTAAGTTACTGCGGTTTAAGATAACAGACAAAGACAAACCGAGACAAGCTAGGTAAAAAGAGATGAGAGCCAGGAGTGTACATTTTAAAAAACACCAAAAGCTATATACACTCTATATATATATATATATATATGTTTTTATCCTTTAGGCAGACTTTTATGCCATTTTTTCCCACTTGGTGTCCTTAACAGGTCCTGAAGAAAGTTATACTTACATACTATGTGTTTGTCTTTGAACTTTGTGTGTGTGTGACACTCCTGTGTCACTCCTGTGTCACAACTTCTGAATAAGCATCACATGACAGAAAGGGAGTTTCTAGACTAATGAGTGTATGATTGTGTCTCATGAAGAACCACAAGAGCTTTTTATCAGGAGTGGTCAGAGTCATGTAGAAATCAAGGTGTACGGTCAATTTTGCTTCCAAAGTGCAAAGCAGATTTGTCAGTTATAAAATGTATGACACATAAAAATAAAACTTCCCTTTCCTCTTTGCTTCATTTAGCAATCAAAGGGACAGACAGTATCACATGATAGACACGATTAATTGCCTAGCCTTAAAGCAAAGTGATTATGCTGTCAGTCAGCACATCCTGTCTCTCTGTCAAATCCCTTCCCCCACCTTCCTTCATGTCATTTTTCTCTTTCTCTCCTTTGCTCATCTCGAGGCTGAAAGTAGGCTAATTAGGCGATCTGACTTTTTGGTTTGACTTTCAGGATCCCAGCAGACAAACTAATCAAGGTGTTTATTATCTGTGCCATGTCACTTTGGCTGCCCTGTACTCATGAGGGTTTTGTAATTTACTAAACAAGATGGCATACAACCACTTTACTCTTAAATTTTCCTTTAAGATTAGAGAAAAGAGTGAACAAATATGCCATATATATTCCTTTCGATGAAGATTGTCAACCACAGCTCCTTACCATGATCCAGTGATGCACTTTTAGAGGAGATCATTTCAATAGACAGGAATACACAGGCCATTACATAAATGTTTGGACAAAGAGTAGGACAAAAATAAGGACTTCTGTATACTCTGAACTGAATTCATAAACCTCATACCCACCTTTAGACATCCCTTGTATAGTAACACAATCTGCAGTCTGTAGTATGTTAACGCTGCACCTTTGCACATCTTTTGAGGTCCTGCTACCCCTGTATCAAGTAACAGCATCAGCTGTGAAACTAGAAACTAATCATAAAAAAAAACACTAAGTGATTATTGTGATTCTGGGAATTGTGGAAGCTACATTAAATTTGTTTGGCAAGTTCTCCATTTTAACAACTTCTCAGGTATTGGTGTGGTCATCTTTCAGTTCACTATAATCTAGAAAGTTCCCACAACAAAACAATTAACAGCAGCAATCAACAACAGCTAACCAACAACCAGAGGTGAGCCGAATAGCATGTGTTACGTGGTCAAAGCTGAAACTGTTTTTCTCGCCAAGAAAGAGGACATACAGGCCTAACTAGATGTTAAGCCGACATAGTAGCACTCACCAGAATGCTACTATGCATGTGAGTTCAGCTTTTAAGTAAAACTATATCTTTACCATGACCCTGCAGTTCTGAGAAGCCTGAGTGCGGCCACTTAAAATAGCCCTGATAGGAACTTGATGACAGCCGCTGTCTTTACGGAACCCTGGCAGGCCTGCAGAATTCTCACACATGCACACACAGACAGAAAAGAAAGCACCCTTGCAATGCAAAGCTACAATATATGCATGCAACCATTCCACTAACATGCTTAATATATGCACAAGTAGAAATCATACAGAATATTAGGCAGGCAAACACTCTACTTATCCAGCTGGCAGCTTCATGCTAGTGACTGAGAATTCAGCCATGTGATCGTCCCACAAACATGACAGCCTGAGATTGATGAAAGCCTCACATGACACACTGAGTTATGAAAGTATGCGGTGAAGAAAGGACACCATGCCCAGAAAGAAATTAAGATAACTACTTCTTCTGTAAATCTACCAAGAAAAGAGTATCACTATAAACATAACAGAAGAGGTGCATATTTTTATTCTGAAATTATGCAATGACATGTATCATCCCAGCTGAAGAAAGTATCTGAAGTATGTTCCACTGAGAGTTATAGTGCACACTAGTCTGCATTTTTTTTATTTGCCCAAAGGTGTGAGGAGCTGTAACTTTATGAAACAACAATGTCCATTTTGTACTCAAACTTGAAACCGCAACGAGTACCTCAAAAAATAATTAGGTAAAAGCCTATAGAAATTCTCTATTTTGATTGTTAATCTTGAAGGCATACAGTTGCCTTATCTATAAAATAAATGACAAAAAGTCACATTTTTCTTACAAAATGTCCATGTCATTTCAGCATTATAGAAACCAAGAAAAAAATACTATGCTTTCAGCCATCACTTTATATCTTTTAAAAAACATCAAATTTGAGTTTTGAGCTCTGACAAAATGGAGTGTAAAAACAAAAAGGCTACACACACCCATCCCATCCTCTCTCAGCTACACACATTCCCTCTTTTTCACATCGCAGTACAAGCACAACTATATTGAGTTGTATGGCCCAGGTCACAAAGGAAGTTTCCTCCGCAGGCAGCAGCGACAGGGGATGGCCAGGCCAAGCAGTCTGGCTGTGGGTGGGGAGGACAAAGCCATTGGCTGACAATCAGGACTGTGACTCTCTGCAGGATGAGCCAGGAGCTCTCAGTGTAATGTACAGTATGCTGTCCAGCTTGTCAAGTGCTGCAGCCAGGGAAACAGGAGAGGCTTTTTAGGCTTTCCTCCCAGGGTCAGCCAACCTGCTGCCCTCTGTGGAATTCTGGAGGACACAGTGATGTGCTGTGACAGAGCTTTGGATGATGCATTATGCAGGGCACCAACTTAGAAAAAAAACTTTATTCATCAGCTGCAAGATTTAGTTTAATAGTACACTATATAAAGTCCAAACTTTTGGGTCGATTCCTTTTCTGATTTGTGGAAACAGACACACGTACACACAAACAAGCACACACAAACCAGCAATCATCAGTGCATTATTTTGTAGCCAAGTTCCCTTAAGTTACACTAAAGGTAGTTCAACTACAAAATAAAAACACAAATGTAATATACTACTCCACCACAACAGGGGGTTGTAAAGCACTTCATACAATAAAGTCTGATATACAGATAAGGGTGCTGTTTTAGTGCTTCATATTATGACATTATACATACCATCTCTGATCTACTAGTGTCAAGTGAACATAAGCTCATAACACCAAATCGCTAAAAGAAAATCAGATTTAGCTAATAAAAGCTCAAGGGAGCTCTGATTCAAGTGTTTGGGTTCATTTCTGTTATCTTCATTAGGGACTGAATTATTCAGGGACAACCTGCCAGGGGTTTTTAAGTGTCTTCAAAGTCTTACATTAAATAGTTTGAGACACCATACCAAGCCAGCTCAATTCATAATATTTGCTCTCTTACATAAGCAGCCTTGAGTGCAAACAAATACAAGGCAGGTAGGTCAGCTGCAGTTTTTGACACATCCATTCTTTGCTGAAGACCAGAATATTCTGAATTAGGGGTCGATGAAACATGAGAAAATCAGTTCTCAGAAGAATTGAGATTCTAATAAGAATCAGGAATTGTTTTTCATTTTATGTGAACATCATCTACCAGGTCCTTTCAGGTGTCAGTGGTCTCCAGTCACACCTTATCCTTCTTTTCTCTGTCTATCCTCCAAGTTTGCCTGCTTAATTACCAACAGCCCAAACCCTCATCTCTGGTTTCATTATTTTCCCCTCTTTGATCAACCAGGGCCTTTGTAGAATTTTGTAATTCTAGCTCTCTTTTTCCTCTGACTGGATCTACTTATCCTATCCATTCTCTACTTTTTCACTGTGTAGCAGATGTTCTCTTCGTTTTCACTAATTTTATCTCACTCAGACTCTGTTATTTTATGAATGGTGTATTGTACTCATATCCTGCAACTACCAAAGTGTTCTCTCCATCTATCTCTCACTCTCCTTGCCTATGTCTTCGCACAGTTAAGCCCTCTCCAAGGCAATTCATGCCTGATGAATGGGGAGCTCATGCCGGAGGTATGAAGTGAACAGCTGACCACAGAGTTAACAGAAACGCCTGCTGTGTGCCTGTTTGTTCTAGGATTGAAGTCAGCCAACACACACACACACACGCAGTATTTGTATCACTGGGCACAGGGCACCTTTATGGTAATGGAACGTGTGCTGGCACAGATACGGGCTAAAGTGCAAGTAGCACCACAAGGAGGTGAGCTTTCTGGTCCACTGTTAAATATATCCACCATGGGTGACAGACCCAGAGCAACATTTTCCAATGCAAGTGTATTTAAAACTAAAAAGAGCACTTTCCCCTTGGTGGCAGACCTGACCGTGACCCAGAATGTGTATAGGAACATTAACAGCGAAGCCAACATAGGGAGTATTGAGTATCATACTGGCTGGCTTAACTATGCATTGCTCAGTCAGGTTTAATTTGAGGGGTTTTGTTGTTGTTGTTGCTTTTAAATATTTCCACCAAGTACTTTGAGTCAATATAGTGATGTGTAAAGATTTACCTGCACAGACACTTTTTTGAATATAAAGCACAATTCTACACTATTAAACATTATCATCTATGTTTTACGTTTTAAAAGCAGAAGCATTCTTTGCCACAGATGCCAATGCTGTGGTAAACCTGTCAAAATAAGGCTTTGGCAGGATTACAACACTGTCTGCAATCATGAGTGTTACAAAAATTGTGCTTGAGGCAACTTTGCACTTCCTTTTATTTTTAGAATAAGCATCAAAGAAACACACGTTTTAAGCGCTCTTAGGTTTTTCAAATTTGCAATTTCAGTAGTTCCTGATCCTGGTTTGCTTTAGTGGATGTAAGACACCTGCAACCACTCAGGTTTTTTCAGTACTAGGACTAGACCACACTATCTTGCATTTGAATCACTGGTGCAAACAAAATATATATCGAAATATGTGTGTAATTCTCACCCGTTCTGTGCTCAATATTAGATCAAGGCACATTATATTACATAGAATCACTAGTGTTAAGTTTATACCAGTGTCAAATATATGTCTGGTCTACAAAAGTATCCGTATCGGCCGCTTTCTGCACAAGAGATTATGTGAAAAATTTAGCATTGTGCAACCCCAGACTACGGCCCGTCTATGAAGGGTGAAGCCTGATTTGCCGCGGATCTGTCTGTCATCACTGACCGTCTAAAGCGGTCACATGTGCTACAACACAGAGCACACTGTGTCCTCCTCTGCTGTCTGACGGCACTGGCATAAGAGTACAGTAGCCTGCCGTCGCAAGACTGAGAGAAGCCAGCTGCACTTTACTGCAAGTTATTGTGGACACAGCTCAAGATAAGCGACAAAAGAGAGTGACTGTAACGTTCCTGTCACGGCTGCCACGTTGTTTTCTTGCGGCAGGCTTAGCTGCTGTTACCACAGAAACACAAAGGGGGACACGAGGGAGACAAAGGAGACTGCTTCTGCAACTTCTATGCGATTATACCGATAAGCTGTTTATACAACCGCTAAGGAAGGGGGAAAGTGTGCATTGTCACCTTGTTATCCATTTATTATCAACAACACACGAGCTGTGATACTTTTTAAACGAGCAGAATGAAGTGTTATCTAATGAGACAAGCTGCGTCCCAACAAGAGACAGCGTGTGCAACAGCCGCGCTAACGTCTGGTAGCTAGCATTAGCATGTTAGCTAACCCCACCAACAGTCACAACACGTATTCCACGTCTACCGACAGTTTGATACATCGGTTTCAAATTAACGGAACTACACAGCGTTGTTCTGTGAAGTGTCTGTGAGTTCAAAAGATATACCAAGCTGAAACTCTTTCATGCTTCCTGGTACCATAGCGAAAGTCATAAATAACGTTAGCCTGCACACGTAAAACGTTAACGTACACACAAACCCCAAGCGCGCACACACACACATACACAAAATTGGTACCTGAAAGCTGGGTCCTCTTTGCTACATCTCGGGGGAGGCGACGAAAACGCATTTCTCTTGTTGAAAAGTTTCTGGAAGAGAGTCGGAGGCATTTTGTACCGTAAATAAAGTCGGTACAGAAGGTCTCTTTTCTTTTCAAATCCAAGAGCAAATCTTGTTCCTTGTAACTGTCTCCATGGGTGTCACAGTCATATGACAGGCATTAGTCACGGGAGCTGCTTGGTAACCCACTACATTTTTCTGATTGGCTGACGGAATGCTGCCGCTACTACAAATTGCCCGATTGGCTGGTATTTTTGGCCCGGTACCACGTGGTTAGAGGATTCGCTGTGTTGATGTTTTGTCGGGAATCGTGACAGCATGAAATTTATTCACTGAAATCATATCAGTGTGACTACTGTGCTGCTTGCAAACACGGTCGGCAATCATTGAAAGACACACATAAGGAAAGAGTTAAGTGAAAAAGCCAGACATATGTCGGAAAACAAACAATCAAACAAACCAAAACAAAAAAACAAAAATCAAAAACGGGCTGAATCCAACAAGAATGGTTTATTTATGTATTTATTATTATTTAATGGATTTGGACATTTTTTTAAAGCTCAGAAATATGAAAATTTGCAGAAAGAAAAACTTACCAAAATAGCACTATAAATTGATTCCTAACTTAAACTTACATTTTTACTCTATTCATCTCACCAAAAACATTTACATTAAGCTCTTAAGGCACTTATACACGACAAAATTGTCAATAAAACAGATAAAGAAACACAAACAACACAAATATTTAACATATAAAACGGAAAGTAATCGCTTTCAGGAGACGAGAAGCAATGACAACTTCAGAAGACACGAGTCTGACATCTAGTGGTCATCTGTTTGATAACATGTATGCAAAATAAAGGAAATTAAGAACTGATTTGAGTCCTTAGAGTGCCAAAATAGCACATATAAATAACTTAAATAGAGGTAAATTTTCTCAGCTTCATACAAACAGTTTGAACTGCACACGGTCTGCAGGATCTTACATAAAAAGGCATGGTGCAGCTTCTTTCAATACTTAAATAATGTAACACATTTCATTTTATATTTTAAATATTTTTTAACAGTCTCATAAACTTGATGCAGTAATTCTTGAAATCTTATTTTTAAGGTATACTCCTTTGAAAGAAACGTCACAAATAGACCTCTTTGATCTACATTAAGACATTAAGGAAAAAAGCCCAATTCTCTGCATACAATTTCTTGGCTTCAGATGTGACTGGACATAAATTCTTTGCTTTTAGCAGCTGTGAGAGGAAATAAATAAGCACTTTTGAGTTTGACACACCTCTCTCTCATCCTCTGAAAGAACAAGTCCCTTTCACTGTCATCAACAAAGTCAAAGAACTTGGCTTTTTCTGGTTCACTTTTGACAGGCCTTCTCAGTCTCACCTGCAGTTGTAATGCCTCTTCTTCAGAGCTGTTCTCACCTGCTCTCGATATGTCCACATCAGACGTCATCTGCTCAGCGAGGCTGGACATTTGGACCGACTTGCTGGCATTGTGAAAAGTAATTTTGGTGGAAGGGATGTGTTTTGCATCAAAGACCTCTGCAATGATGGGGCTTTTGAAAGAAACCTTTTTCTTGAACAAAACAGGCCTTCTGTTGATGAGCTGGGAAAGCAAAAATTATATTAAACCACAACAAGAATTCCTTTTCAAGACCAGATGTTTTAATTTTAACAACAATAAAACTGTCTATCATTTACTGGTCCTGTGCAAGAGATAGCTTGGTGACTTTCTTACTTTGGGTGGATGGGGCTTTAGTGGGGTTTTCCATTTGAAGATTTTTTCTATAGATTAGGGGTTTAAAAAAATACACAATTGCAGATGAGAATAACATTCACAGTTGACAATTTGTGTTTTTTGCAGCAAACATTGCATGAAAAAGCTCGCAGTGATAAAAGATTTACATTTAGATAATTTTTTTGTTGATCATCAAATTATACAGTTTGTTTAAGATACACATCAGAATTAATTGTCTCTACCTGATTTTAATGAGTCCATATGTAATTTGGTCTCAGCCCCAGGTCTCCTGTGTTGATTTCAAAAAGAAAAAACAGTGACTGAACCAGTTTTGCTACTGAGCATGCAGCTGATTTAAATCTTTCTGTGTTAGTATGTTCATTTCCTTCGAGGCTTCCTGTTGCACATTAAGTGACTTTTCCCAGAAGAAATTAATCTTTCAAACTCACTTGATGTCACAGTTGTTGTCTGCAAGAATAGTAGAAGTATCTGCAGAAGGAAGTTTGATACCTATCAGACGATTGCCAGACAGTTTGAAATGCATAGCGAAATTCTGACATCAGATTATATTATATTCAGTTTTTCTGTTGACATTAGTATTTTTAGTGAGAGTTTAGCATTTGTGAAAGGCCCAAGCATCAGGAAATTCACTTAAAATGTACTGCCAATAACAGTGCAAAGCTGTCAGTTCTTAAAATTATTCATATACACACATTTTTTTAAGAATCTATTTTAAGCCTTAATCAAAAGGCCATGTCAATGACTACACTTGAAAAATTATTCTTTACCTTTTTACAATTATTATTAAGTTCTTAACTACGGCTAGCAGTATCATACCTTAGAGCTACTGCCAAATTATCACAACATCAAATTATTGCTGGATAGTAGTCAGCATAGCCTAAAAAAAGAACTGTAGTAACCAAGAGGAGACTAAACACCAAAGTTTCTCACACTATTACCAATGATGGTAGAGAGATTGGGAGAAATATGCACGTCGATGCTCTCAGCATGGCTCACATCCAGCAAGGTGGAGTTTTTTGTGCGAAGATGAAGATCAAGCAGCTCCTCCTTCTTCGGTAAAGTCACCGTTTCCACTGTAAATAAAAGAGACTGAAAACTAGAATGTGACTGGTAACTGGACACTGCATTCTGGTTGAGTTATTTACAGAAATGCACAAACGCACACACACCGTAATTCTCTTTTCTAAAGATCTCCGGGGAGGAAAGACTGCTGGAGGCTGTAGAGGAGTGACAGTCTTCCTCCTCCTCCTCCTCCTCATCATCATCATCATCATCATCATCATCATTATCCTCCTCATCATCATCAGAGCTGAAAGTTGTGTCCAACTCCATGCTAGAAGATGTAATGCTTTCTGGAGTCACTGCCAAGTT
>JAPZDZ010000006.1:16996737-17006828 GCA_029783805.1 Acanthurus tennentii | reverse complement strand
TAACCTCAACAAATGGATCCAAAGAAGCAGGTTTAATCTTTACAGCTGTAAATATTTACTGTAAATAAGTCTAAACCGGCTTGAAGAAGCTTATGATGCACAATGAGATTGTGTTCAAACACAATGCACGAGTTTGAGGATCCAACAGTTTATCTGTCTACACAGTAAACTCAGTATGCTGTTGGATATACAAAGGTATAAAATTTATACCCTAGCAAATGAAAATTTCCAGCTGTATCCACTCACACAACAAGTTAAATGTGTCCAAGAAGAGTCAGTATATTGAGAATTCGAGGGATTCGACTGACTTTACACTAAACATGTTCCATTCCCACAAATGGCATCTAAAGTGCCTCTAAGTGGTTGCTTCCCAGAGGACTGTTAAAAGGTCCCCACGACACTTTATTCAGTCCATTCAAATGCCATAAGTAAAAACTCGTCAAAGAATCATTATTTTAATCTGTGAAACTGTGCTGCACCAAGGCTCATTAAATGCAGCAGTTCCTCATCTTCATTTTTACGCCACTATTTTCTTCCTCTTTCATGAAAAGTCCACTTTGCAAAGACACCGGTGTAGCATTAGTATTGCAGTCTTAGCAGGGACGATGGCTTGTGAATGGGCCGGCTACACTTCCTGTGACCTCTGAGGCTTAAAGAGGAGGAAACGCAACCCTTCCTCCTTAAGTCCCGCCCCATCAGCCCATCTGAGGGCCGTCACCAATGATTAGAGTCCAGCGTGGGGAGATTACAGCCTATTAGCACAGAGGCAGATGACCAGTAGTAACCTCTCAACTGCACTCTATTTAAAGACATCCTACTCAGCTTTCTCTATTTCATTAAATGCTTTTTTCTTCACTCACATCAGTGCATTGCGTCTTTTTGTTATTTGCTATTTTTACCGACGTTGCTTCATCACCCTTGCGCAGCACTTTCTCTCTCACTCTCTTTGAACCCACTTATCCTTATCGCTGTCTGCCATTCCCTTACTGAGACCACCCTCGAAGAGTCAAAACCACAACTTCTTCCTGTCACTCACTGTAGCTGTGCAGACACCAGTACATCCTGTGTGAAATCAGCCACTTCCCCTCCTCATATGAGATGCAGCAAACAGGTAATTGCAGTTATCATTCATGAAATCAAATTAGATACTTGACGTCAGCAGCAGAGGCAAGAAGCGCTTTTGATGCATAAGGCAAGAAGGACTGTTATATTTAAAATATGTATGTTAAAAATTAAAAATGCAGCAGTAAATTAAAAATAAAAAGAAACCACAGAGAGCAAGGCTAAGGCTAGAAAGATTTTAAATATAATTGCATTGCAGAAGGGTTAAAGCAGATGTGGTCTAGGCAGCGACACTTACAAAAGGCGTCAGATGCAGCCAGGCAGCCGTTGAGGTGTGATGTGAGCCTGTGTATTTGTGTGTGCGTGTGTGTGTGTGTGTGTGTGTGTGTGTGTGGGTGTGTGTGTGTGTGAGTTTGTGAAGGGGCCTCAAGCGGATATCACATCACCCTGTGCAAACTAGTGATTACCTTCCCATTGCCACAGACCAGATTAAGCTGAGGCAAGCAAGAGGAAGACAGCGAGTCGCGTTTTGGCCTAGTTTGGGCCTGCCTGGCCTCCGTATCACACCACCCTCAGCTCGGCAGACGCTGGGCACTCTCACCACACCCACCCACCCCTCCCTCCGCCACTCTCTCTCTCTCTCTCTCTCTCTTCCTCTCACACTGTCCTCCTGCCAACACACAGCACACATCTTCCCCTTAACCTAATGATACTCACACACACACACCTGCGTACTGACACACTACTTACATTAAACGCAGGCACTCACAGGCAAATAAACACTTCTGTTTGCACTGTTGATATATGCAGGTTTAAGCAAATTACATGCAACAACACTAAAGGACGCAGCTTCCTGATTGATTTGACTGCCAAAGTGAGAGCAGAGGGAGGCCTGTGGAGCTCAATCTTTTCAGAGTCATGCTGACATTTCTGGGTAAAAAAGGCACATTTTTAATGGATGAATTTTATATTTTTTTGTGAATAATGATAAAAAAGTAAAATACTTAAAGCAGAGGGAGAAAACCACTTTTGTTCAATTCCATCTCCTACAAAAGGACCTTCGTGGACACTGCTTCATTTTTAAAGAAATTAGTTTAAACAGGTGACAACCTCCATGTTAACTGGTGATGAAAAACATTTCGGTCACTTCTCATTTTTGAAAAAGGTTGAAGAAAGAAAGACTTCTCCTTTTGAGGAAATAATGCAACCAAACATTAAGATTAAGCAAGGTGTGTTAAAGGATTTTAGAAATTTCAAAAAAAGGGCCAGAGAAAATTGAAAATTTTGCTTTTTAAAGAGTAGAACAACAAACAAGAAACAAACAACGCTGAACAGAGTCATTGGAAAACTGATCTGCATGAGAACTATTGAAATCGAGCACATGAGCAGACCTGGCTCAGCACTCTATGCTGAACCATTACCAGCATCCCACAATATGAGTAAGAGAATGCACTGAATGCTGAAACAGCAGAAAGCCACTCAGACGGAAAGCTGCCATGTGGATCGATCAAAAGCAACCAGGCTGGCTGATAATATTGATTACACCAGGACTGAGACTTAATGCTGGTTTTTCCGTACAGAAGATCTTAAAATCCTCTCCTTGACTTTTGACTGTTTCGTGTTTTGAAAATAATCCTTTTGTCAGACATACAACAGGAATTTGGAGTGATATGCTCAGATATATTTCTCACACTCAGTCCAAGTGCACAATAACAGACTTTCATTACACAGCGGGAAAGACTTAGCACTCATCATTTATTCTGTCTTATTGTGCAGTCATGCAGTGTGTCTTTAATTTGCAGGTTTTTCAACATTTTCACAATCCCTCTGACTCTAAATCCCTTCGTTTTGTTAAAATGTCTATTCAGCGGTGAAGTCAGAACTGTTGCAGAGGTAAGGCTTTGTGGAATGGAGTGAATTTCTGCTCAATACCATAAAAAAACAGTTTAAATGACAAAGAGGCAACCTGTCATACTTAAGAGACTCACGGTTACAGGTCATTATTTCTCAGACTAGCTTGTGCCTTGTGTTAAGTTAAGCAGAGGAGTGACGACCCTTGAATACCAAAACGTCAGTGGTTGGTTTCTGTTTAAGGGTGGGGCAATGTCACCTGCATCTTTTTAATTAAATATTGAGAAGGGAAAAAGAATAGGTTTACACGCTGTGCAGTACTACACTAGATGGTGATTAAAATGAATTATTCATACTGGGGAGCAGCAGGGTGCTGGGATGTGATGACAGGTTAAGGGTGCCATGAATCTCCCCAAGGGGGCCTTTTTTTTTCCAGTTTGAGGGTATCATATATGTTTCAGCTTAACAATTCAGCCTGTTTCTAACGATTTTGAGTCTCAATTCTTATAAACCGAGTCAATTATTAAGCAAACAACATCTGCAAACCTGTGACAGCAGATTTTATTATTAATGCAGCAACCAAAAGCCCGAGTTTAACCCGTTTTGTCACTAAGCAACCAGGCAGTGCAGCTGTTCCTAAAGACCTATACTCTTTGGCGGATGGATAAACAGTTGCAACCAGGCCGTTTGCCATTAAAACCCACCCTTGCATGAAATCTACCAACACGATCCATTATAAAGACGCTTTAGGGAACATTAATACTGTTTTATTTCATGACACATAAAGCATAAAGGCAATAATCCCACGCCTCTAATCTGGTCTGCAACACTACTGCAAAACACAACTTTAAGGGGACTATTTTTTCAAACATCCCGTCGCGCAAGTTTAAAAAGACGCTTATAGAAAATCAGTGACCCTGTCCATAAACCGTGTCGCTGCTCTGCAAACCCGCTGTACGAGCCGCGGTGGGCAGCATGCTGTGTCCTCCACTTTGCCGGTAGGAATTCAGCACCCTCTCCCCTGGACAGCTCCGTCCAATCAGCGGCGGCCGTTTGAAGCGCGTCATCCTTCCTCATCCTCCTCATCCTCCCTCCCTTCATCACCGAGACATGGCGGAGGACATCTCAGGGAAAAATGCTGAGTTTTGCAACCGGCTTATTGGCAAACTACCATGTTTAATTAAAAATAAAAGAACGGTGGATGGATGTTTGCACAGCCACGTTCAGGTAGAAGCGCGAGCTGCCATGACAGCTCGTGAAAGGCAGGTCGTTAGTCCCGTATGAGGGATTTTTTTTAAAATGACGTGTGCTCGGTTTTGTACGCACAATGTCACACGACCTTAGCAGCTGGCCGGCCTCAAACGCCCACGTTTCATCCCTTCTGGCTCACAGATAAAACAATCCTTTAAGTTTTTACATCTTCAACGTAAAATACACTCTTTACAACACGAAACATGAAATCACTGATGCGCAGAATGACCCACATGCATTTTTTAGCCGCATGGCAGCGTGTCCGCTCCAGTGTACCTGATAACGGTAACGCCAACCTGGAGGCATCTCCACTCTCCATGATGCTCTTTAAAGTCACGGAGAAGAAATTCAAGCAGTGTCGTTGCAGATGGAGCTAAACTGTAATGGTTCACGTTTGCATATAGGTTGAGATCATGCACGTGTTGTCTGAGAAAAAATTAAAAAATCTCACCGGAGTCACGGCCGTGCAGGTGAAGCGCCAACTGCAGCAATTTTTGTAAGAATAAACGCTATACAGAAGGAATTTGTGCGGCACAATAAGAATAGGCTACCCAAATCTTTAATGAATGAAAAAGCCGGCGTGAACGTCAAACAATGCGCTTCAGTCGCTGCGAGACAGGTGCATCGCCTACAGTCACATCCCCGTGATGCAAAAATCATCAAAATGAATGAAAAAACACAAAGAGACCCCCGTAACTCACCTAATATAATCCAGAGCGACCCAGACACCAAAACGAATGCGAGCATGTCTTTCTCATTGAGTCAGCGGTCCCGGTGCAGCAGAGGCTCAAAACTGCAGCATCGACTGCAGCAAGTCGCCGACAATCTGGCAGATTAAGGAGGGGTGGCGACAATATATCTGAGACGGAACACAGTGGGGGAGCTGGGCAGGGAATGACGATTTCCAGCAGGATTTTCACTGAAGAAACAGACCCCGATGGCCTACAGAAGCATCCTTCCACCTCGTGTATTTTCCACCTTCACCTAATTGGCTGCAGCGTAATGGCAGACACCCCTGCTGAAATGAATGGTTATGGGCCGGACGAAAGATGCGATCGACGCCAAGGTTACCGCCTGCGAAATGCCTATTCTGGATGCAGACGAATAAACCAAGTATTCGTTTTTTAAAATCTCATATTTATTGCAAAATAATCATGAGAGTCGTTGAACTTGCTCTACAAAGCAATGCAATGAATCCGGTTCTTCCTTTTTCAAAACATGAGTAAATATGCTTATAAATATCACATTTTTTAGGGTAATTCATATGTGTTTTAAACGTTGTATTTATATATTTTAATTTTAAATGGGGTGTGTGTTATTTTTAGTCCATGGCACATCATCCCGTGTAGCCCAAACGTCCCTGCAGCGTAGCACAGCTTTGACACGGAGTAACTTTGCATCAGGATCACGTGGTGCAATAAGACACTCCCAGTGAACTAAAGTAACCTTGAGAAAGCCCGACAAAGTGACAGAGGCAGCGAGCGAGCGAGTGACGACATGCATGACACAGAAAAGGGACAAAAGAGATCGGAATTACATAAAATTTAAATTACACATTAGTTTTGTACTTCGTGTACTCACTGGCACTTTAACAGTCACATTTAATGTGATTTTATCTAAATGTATTAGAAATTATGGTGACACATTATGATGAGGGAACAAATGGTTTTAGTAATGTCTAATTAATGCATGACTCAAGATAATTTGACACTTGAATTTTTACTGTATACTTGTTACTTATTTGTGATGAATTGATACTCCACTGACCATCAGTAAGGATTGTTAATTCACAACAGACACTTGTATATTAGATAATCTCACAGACTAAGTAGGTTAATTAATAGCCTAGACTGATAGATAGATATGTTTTATTGCAGAGTCTGGATATTTAGACATCTGCATGTTGTTTCACTCAAAGATATGAGACAGGAAATATGTTTTTGGATGAAATTTGGACAGATGAGTCAAAAAACATCAAAATTATTGGTGTAACACTTAATAATAGAGACACAAGTTATGCACCTCAGTTAGATTATGCATGACTCATAAACTGATGCAGGATGTATCATGAATTCCTGCCCATCATAAAATAATTTAGTCAAAACAAACTGATAGAACCGTTTTTCGCCAAATGCAATCATTTACATAATAAACATAAATACAGTCAAATAAATTAACTGCACTGTAACTGAATTCCATCTAATTGATTGCACATCATGAAGGAAGTGTGAATCAGCATTTCCTTACTGATGATTTATTGTGTGTTAACTAATCATATGTTGTTATCTTAACTTTATGATTGGTTTATGGTGAGCAACAAAACACCTGGATTAATTTACAAGTATTTTATCTTATTATGCTCTATCTTATTTTGAGTGCAACAACAGGTGGTTATCTAAATATCTAAACTCTGCACTGAATCATTCCTATCTGTTTGTCCCAGCTATTAAGTCACTGACTTTGCCTGTGAGATTATCTACCTCACAAGTGTCTCCTGTAGTGGCGGACATGCTTACTGTCTTATTGTGCTGCTGTCATGTGACTGACCTTATTAAACGGGTCACTCGTCAGGACCTCTAATCTGTCACTTGCAGAAGTGACACCCGCCACCTTCCTGTTCCTCTTTTTCTTTCTTCACTAATCCCTCTGCAGAGAAAACACACAAGACAGAGACTGAGAGTACTGAGGGAAAGAGCCTTGCAGATTGTTGATGGAGGAGAGAGAATAATGTTCAGATATACAAGAAGTGGTAAATAAATAAAGTAACAAATTGGGTTTTAGTTTGAATGTAGTTTTTAAATCCTTACCAGTTTAGCTGTGTTCTCCCAGCAGAAACACCAGGAGAGTGAACTCAGTTTAACAACGGACACTGTTACTGAGTTTATTTATTTTGCAGTGTGATCAAAGTGCAGACAAGAGAAAAAAAATCACCTGAGATACCCCTGCTCATTATAGAGAACATGACACTGAAAAAAGCTTAAATGTCATCACAACACTGCAGATATGGAAGTTTGGGTTAAGGTCAGGGGTCAAAAGAATAAATAACAGAGGTAAACTTTCCATATTTCCTCTTTGACAAGATGGTCATTAATCTGAAAATCAATTGTTTAAGGTCAAAACGACATTTTCTTACGCAACAGGTTGCTTACTCACGTAAACTCTGTCCAGGAATCATTGAATTTTATGGGAAAGTATGAGAAATGTCTTTGGTTTCATTTTTTTATCATAAACTAGCAGCTTTTTGACTTATTTTTAATCAAGTATTGTTTAAGCTAAAGGCTAATGTCACAATGCTAACATGCTGATGCTTAACGGGTATAAAATGTTAACTCTTTATCCTTAAAAAGATCAATTTTTAGTACAGGCAATATCAATTTTACGGCCTCATTTTTTATTACATTAGTTTTAATTATTCACATTTTGACATGGAACCTTTTATCTTGGGTACACCACATTTAAAAAGATCATAAAAATGAGCTTTTAGATGTGATAAAAAATTGTGAATTACCTTATATTTTCAATCATTTACTATAATATGTCAGTCAACTTCAAGCTTTAATGTACTTAGATTTGAAGCAAGTAGGCCAAATCTGAAATTTTGTCCTTATTCTTTTATTTTTGGGATTGTAAAATTTCCATAATACACAATTAATTTAATCTGAATTAATTATACACATATTTCACAAAGGTCTTTCATATCCTCCTATTCTTTAAAGGTTTTAGCCACAGCTTTAACAGCAGTACTTTGACCTGTTTCTTATCAGTGATAATACATCACTTAAATTATATGTCTTCCATGTACATAGTATCACATTAAAAAAACAATATTGACTCTCGATACATGTTAATAAATTCTCTGTTAGTGAGGTACTGTTACCAGGCAACAATCTTAAACATAACAGTGCTTGGTGTCCTTTGTCCTCATAGTTGCCAACATGTCCCACTGCTTCCTTAAAGTTGTTTTTGCAACCTGTGATTTTTTTATTTCAAAAGTTTATTTTCACTGTGTGCAAAGGAAGATTTCTTAATGAATTTGTTAATTGGTTCTCAAGTATCTTTCATTTGAGAGGTACTTTGTCAACTTTAATAGTGTTTTTTATGATGCAATTTCCTTTGTCTCTTTCTTATATAATGAAGGTATTTTTTTCAATTAGGTGTTATTTTTAAGTATAAATAGGCACATTTGCAGCCAATGTCTCATCTGTTCAAAACTTACAGAACCACTCCTTTGTTTTTTATCCTCCAGTTTAGTCACCTATGTCCCTCATTGGACACTCCCTTCACCTCTTTGCCAGTCAGAGACAAACAACCTCGACGTGACATGACGTGACCTGATAATAACCCTGAATCACCTCTGTTGATACGTGTAGGACATAATGTTTGGCCGTCTCTTATGTATTTTTTACCTTTTTCTTGACAACCCACTTGATTGAGGCCAAAAGCCAAAGTTTGTTGTTACAATAAAATTGTTCTTTTCACAGCAATGTTGTTGTTAATCAGTGGATTAAACTTCTAACAACACAAGAACGTGTCTGCAGCCGTGCCTCCTGTTCCTTGATGTCTCACTCTACTTGCTGTAACAGTGTTTTACATACTGCATGAAACAGCACTAATCACTTTGACACAGTGACCCTCTAAACCTAAATTATTGCTGTCCCTGCTCCTGCTTTAACACACGGTTTAATTAGTAACTATGTACAAACTCAGAGGATTAACTTAGGTCCTTGTAATGCGCTGACTCAATGTGCTACCTTTAAACAGTGTTAGCATACTTTAATTGAGAACCACTGCACACAATTAACTGAGTAGTCTGTATTTTGTGACAAAACTAACTTCGCTTGGTTTTGTGTGGTTTTAGCGTGTGATAAAAGTAGAGACAAACTTTGTAATATTTGCCAAAAAAAAAATACACAGATTGAATTCAAAATGATCAAAATCAAAGCACAATTCAGGCCGGAGACAGTTAGTGTCAGAACCTCTGACATCCCAGAACCACACAGAAGCCTTGTTTACTGATATTAACATGAGCAAGGAAACTAAGGAGATTGATGAACTGATTGTTTTTTTAATTTTAAAAGCAATATCTGTCAGGGTGTTGAGTGCTTAAAACACACAACAGGAACAATCAAGATAACACAATAAAGTTCAATTATTTTTTTCCATTGTGATCACTGTTCAACAAGGGAGAAATCTAGAAAGAGGAAGCATACTTAAGTGGAGGGTGTGGCCTGTGTGAGCGTCTTTGAGACTATGCGATTATTCCAGGTGAGTTGGCCTGTATTGTCTTGTATTGGCTGGTATTGTCTGTGGATATATGACTGTGTGGGTGAGTTTGTTGGCTGAATCTGCCAGTGTAGTTGATGATGGTGCTGTTTGTGGTAGCATAGGCAAAGTAAAAGAGATAATTGTCTTTGTGTGAGGAGCGGTGATAGCTGGCAGTAGGGGAGTAGGGACACCAGTGATCACTGTCAAGCCCCCTGGAGGTGTCATGGAACCAGCTAGACGAAACACTGGTGAAAGGAGGTTCCCACCTAATGACCCAAAAGACATGATAGTTATCACTGCTCACTGGTCTATATGGTTAAATTAATAGTTATCATAGGACATAGGAAGTTCTTCATCGGGCGCTGATCCAGTATTTGAATTCTTGTGTTTAATTAAAAACTACTTAGAGCCTGCATGAATGGGGCCTAAGGTATATACTGAAGAAGTAGAAGCAGTGTCATAGAGTGTCACAGATTGAAATTTTACAGAATTTTTTACAGAAATTGGTTGTGTGACAATAGAGTCTGCATGAAGGGGACCTTAGGTGATATTGATTTGTTTAAAATATATTTATCTTTAGGTTACGTAGGGCAGGTTATGTAGGGCAGGTTGCAAGGTTAATGTTAGGCTTAGGGATTTTTGGTGCATTTTGGTAAAAAAGA
>JAPZDZ010000006.1:16981110-16996637 GCA_029783805.1 Acanthurus tennentii | reverse complement strand
TGCAACATCTCAGACGAAACTTGTTTACTCCTGATGAACTTACTATGCATGGTTCACTGTCACTGAGCTGCGGCAGTCATAAACAGTACACTTGTTGGGCTTAGGGGGGCGCTATAGTTCAAACCATAACAGGAAAAACTCCCCCAGCTGGCTGATGTGAGTGAAACTTGCAGTAATAAAGTAATTCTTGTTTTAATGAGCCTGAGGGTGTATGAGTGAATCATGGAAACTTGACAGGTTTAATCGTGTCTGTTGATTTTAAGCATGTGATGATTAGGTTAATGGAATAATATGAATGTAACTCTTTTGTTCTCCCTCTTTTCTCCACCGATCCCTTTTCCCATCCTTTCTTCAGGAGAGAAACTAACAGACTAACAGAAACATGGAGGAAAAAGCAAAAAGTACATATGACAAAAAGCACTGATCAGTGAGAAGACTGAATCTTCTTTTCTGAATTGATGATATTTTGTCTTTTGTATCAGTAATTTTTTTATGGGTTCATCATCTTTTAACTAAAACTGCCGAAAAAGTTTCCAATAAGTTTCCCAAAAAATTTGTTTTGAGCTATTCATTTGACACAAATTATAAGGGAAATGACCCTAGAGTTCAGTTAGTACACTTTAAAATTATTAATTACAAAACAATAACAAATGGGTCCTAAATCAGTACAGTGTTTAATTAGATTATTATTTCCAGGACTTCTGAGAAATTCTTATAAAACAAAAAGATTCGTACTCTGTCAATTAACTGTGTGTCATGTTTACAGGTTATTTTTAGGAATGTCTAATGAGGCAAAGATGTCTCGTGTGAGAAAACAAGTAGAGGTAAACAAGCTCTGACGCAGGTGAAAAACAGAATTGTCAACCAATGGCAGTTCAACAAAAGAGAAAATTACCGGTCTGCTCTCCAGTTATTATGACTGCAGGACGTGTAACTGAGTAACTTCAGGGTATCAGGCCTGTGGCTGATGATGGAGGGTAAAATTCCCTCGAAATTCAGATCGAATAGGGTAAAATGTCTTGTCTGGAAAAAAAAGGTGTTCTACCTGCTCTTAATGCCATCCCACTACTTCTCCCCTCCTCCCAGTATGAGGTCGTAGTGCAAACTGCAGGCTAACTAACAGGGCTTTGACTTGATCCAGTATCAGTGAGCAGTCAAAGCAGATGGTGCAGGGGGAGATTGAATGCTCAAGCTGCTTGTCTCACCCTAAAGCCTCAAATTACTGTCTTATCCTTGCAGGTGGCCTAAATAATTTAGAATTACCATTGCTGTATACAGAGGGCGCAGTAAATGTACAGATATCATCACTAAAGGGTGTGAAAACACACAGTGAGACTGTAAATAAGGTACATTCAGGTAGTTGGAGGAATGATGCAATTTAATTTGATTTTGTTAAGATAGTTATTTTTCAAATTTGAATTTCTTATGACTGAGAATACATTAAATAAAATAAAAAATGTACTTTTCAAGTGTCTTGAAATTGTAGAAGACACATTTTAAGTAAATGTTTATGTGTTAACTGGAAGAAAAAAATGTTGCCTGCTTTAAATAGTTTATGCCTAAATGCCACCTCTATAGCTCTAAACTGTGTAACGCAGTGGTTGGTTTTAGTTCCCTTTCTCTTGGATTTATCTTGCAAACAATTTCAGGGGTCTCTGCCTGCAGATCAGAAACCTGCATGAAACGCTCAGCAAAGTTTGTGCCTTTTAAAACCAAGTATTTCTGATAATGCTGATCTGAAAAAAAGCGCAGAGAATAAACACAGTTGCGTGTCTGTTGCCTCAGCCAGTGAATTCCTATAAATCGCCTTTTTCTCTTCGCATTGCTGCTACTCATTAACGTCGAGTTTATTTCACAGCTTTTCATCTAAAACAATAACAGCTCGGAAAATCGGGATGATTTTCCCCTGCAAATCCAGATGCATGCCTTCACGGGAATTCCCGCGAACCGATTGCCGGTGAGAAACTCCGCAGGAAAACTCCCTCCCATTCCCTCCCAGTAGCGCGCGCGCGCACGAGCCAAACCTTCATATTACACGCACGCGAAAGGCACGAGCACGCAAAACAGACTTCACGGGAAGCCCCTAGATGGACAGAGCCTGTAGCTGCGACACAACCGGTGTGGGGTTTCCAAAATTCCCATGAAGACAGCCAGACATAAGCGCACTCAAGCTGTTATATAACATGAGCCTCAGGATGTATTAGGTGCTGCAAAGCTGCATAAATGTGAAAACTGATCGCCGAAATTCAGAATACTCCATGCTAAAACCTCTAAATATAGGCCTTATTAATGTCTTGTCATCCTAATCCACTCACATGCAACTTTGTGACCGCATTTAATCTATATCTTGCATGACCCTATGTAAATGATAATGTGTGTAAAAGATCTGTGCAGCCTGTGATTGAGCCCATGTACAGCTGTTGCTTCGGCTACAACTGCCGCTCTCCTTTTCCCGCTGTGTCATCGCTGCAGAGCACTGTAACTGTTTGGCCCACATTTGTACAAACCCTGAGAAAACCTGTGCTATACTGCCACCGCTGGTAGCAAAAAATTACTACACCATTTCTTGTAAATGCTCGGATTCTCTGGTGAGCTGCTGATTACACTAAAGGGCTGGTCCCGCGCAGATGTTTATCATACCAATCTATGGGGTCAGCTTTGATAGCCTATCTGGTGAAATGCTTGTCTGCGTGGGTGTTTGCGTGTGTGCGTGTGTGCAAGGGGTTCAAAATACAACTTATGCTCTTATTCATATATATGCATTAGTCAATTCTTCTATTAATAAGTTCAATTTTACTAAAATGTCCTGACTGCAAGTTGATATTAGAGTGCTTATCAATGTCAGTGCGTATTAAAAATTCAGACTGTTTTCATTAGTACTCTTGAGTTACAACTATGTACTGTAACTGATGTATAATAAGCATTGATTAATTCAGACCTGTTGAACTTTTAGCATGATTATAATAAAATTGTGATCAGTTATATTGTTTATTGTGTTCTTTTTTTGTAAAGATATCACAGTGGAATAAAATTTGCAATGTCAGTATTTGCAAATATTTATTTATATTTTGATGTTTTATTTGCAGGACAAATGTCTGCAGAACTGTCCACTGACTGAAAACACACGAGACACAATCAAACAAGTGAGCCCGTTCATCTTCAGCCTACGTGCAAGAGGCAACCTCATCAACCCGTGCTGCTAAAAACTTCCTCTTGCATTCAACAACGTGATTTCTCGGAAACAGGTCGACTGCTCTAAGAGAGCAGCACAGCGCATGTACCGATCCACTGTAAAACGTGTGCATCAAAACCTGGGTTATGTTTTTTAAATCGATCCTGTATTGTCTTCAAATCGAATTTAGAGATTTAGAGAGGAGAAAAACATAAGCATATTTACAAAGCTGCAACACATGTTTCCAGTGCATAAACTCTGGTTGAAAATTGGTTTGTTTTTCTGGCGTAAGAACAATAATTCACGTGTTTATTTCAATAGCCCACCCTTTTTCAACTCTATTCACGATATGCACACATTATTTTGGGAGTTAAACATGATATGCATAAACATATAGTAGGGAAAATGCTGTTAAAATAAAGTCATAAAGGGAGGCGTGTCAATAGCGCTTATCTAAACAAAAAAAAGAGATCGACCGTTCTTAAATTTTTTTAGAGGCGGACTCTTTTTACAGTGCACGCGCGCTGTTGGGGAAAACCCAACCAGTCCTATAAAAAAGAGGTGAGTTGCCTCCTCTGAGCAGTTCGAGCCCACTTCTTATCAAGACAGGTCCTCAGTGGATAACACAAGAACGAGGAGAAGAAACGCTTTCCCTGGACGAAATCTTTTAACAGTCGGATCGGACTATTCTTTTGCATTTTTCTCTTAGGGATCACAGGACAAACATAGCTGTAAGTGAGTCTGTATTAGATTATCACTTCTACTTGCCTGGAGTGTCTCAGATTTAAACATTTTAACGGAAGGGAGCCTTTTTTTTTAGATCAAATGGGTCTATTTTGAGTAAATTTGCAGAAAGATAAAAACAGAGTCGCCAAGTTTCTCGGCATCTCTGAAAGAGCAGAGCAGCTTTTTTGCTTTTTGGTTTTGAGGGTTATTTTTTATTGTCCTATTTTTGCACATCATGCGTGCAGTAGGATTCAAATTTTTAACTAGATCTATCAAACAGTATTTACAAAATTTTTGACAGTTCTATGTATCATATGCATGCAGCTGTTTTGGAGGGAGGTGTGTGATCTCCCCATGCGCGTTCATGCGAACGTCTACAAATGCCGCTCGCATGGAAAAAGTTGCGCAAAGACTTTTGGACAACAGAAAATAATCCACGTGCATTACAAGAACTTTTTTTTTACCATGCTAAAGCGCTAAAAATCTATTCAAAAAGTGACATTTTGACTATCGTGACCTTCATAACTAGAGTCAACTCCCACGCGTAACGCTCCCGCCCCCTTAACTGGCATGCGTGCCCCGGCCCTGAACTCCCCCTTACTCTCCTTGGCAGCGTTGCAGCAGTAAATCTAAACTCAAGCAGATGTTACTTTGCTACACTTCTGTGTATCAAAGGACTTCACTGTTAAGGACTTCACTGATCGTCTCTCTCTTGCTGAATATTATAGGTAAACATGCCACCATCAAGGATGAGAATGAGGCCATGGCTGGAGAAGCAGATCGACTCACAGACCGTGCCGGGTCTGCGTTGGCTGGATAAGGTGAGGGTGTTGTTTCCTGCTGTGACAAAGTAGACTGGTTCATGCGTGGTGTTTACTGAAGAAGTGTTGTCAGTGCACTGAAATAAGTAGCCTACAGAAATAGACATTATGAAATGTATTTGTGGTTGGGAGGAGATCTTTGCAAAACCGCTCGAGTGCTTTTTGATGTTAGGTTACTTGTCCCTTGCTCAATACATGATAATCTTAAAGTAACTCGTTTAAATGGCACTTAAAGTTAGATGCCCGGTGTTGAATGGCAGCCACTTGAAGTATTTACGCAAATTTTATTCCAATATTTTGTTTTCTTTCAATGTTTAATGCTTGGTCAGCCTTGTTCCAACTCTGTATCTCCTTTTGTGATTTACAGGAAAAGACAACGTTTTCAATTCCCTGGAAGCATGCAGCTCGACATGGCTGGGAGCTCAACAAGGACGCAAGTCTGTTCAAACTGTGGGCCATCCACACAGGTGAGCAAGCGTGAATGTACATGAAAACCCTGTAAATTAAGGTGCAGAAAGTTCCTTTTTTATGGATGGAAAAGGTGTGAAACTAAACAAATTTCCTGCAGGTAAATATGCGGAAGGTCAGACTTCTGACCCAAAGACATGGAAAGCCAACTTCCGCTGCGCAATGAACTCTCTGCCTGACATCGAGGAGGTGAAAGACAAGAGCATCAACAAAGGTCACCAAGCCATGCGTGTCTTCAGGATGTTGCCCCCCACCCCAAAATCTAGAGGTGAGAAAACTGACAGGAAGCAAGCAAGCCTTCTGTAAAAGGATAAGAATCAATTCTTCTGTCTGCAGTTTTTTCTGCAGTCACAGTGTGAGCTGTTTAAGATTTTTAAGTGATCAAAATGTCTTTCTCTCATTTGTACAGACAAACGAAGCAAGGCAAAGGACACAAAGATGAGGAAGAAGGTAAATACAGCAGATATTTTATGACTGGTCCACTTTTATGTTTACTCTGGTGATATTTGCTTTGCTGGTTATATAGTCAGAGGCCTATTGAGGCTGACCCAGATAACTTTAATAGCTTTGGTGCAGTTGTTCGACAAACAACTGCACGTCTTCATTTTTTTCCCCTCAAATTTCTCACTAAATGTGATTTTACGTTTGTCCCTGCAGAGCACAGTAGTCAAGACAGAGCATGATATGGAGGACTACAGCGACACACAGTCGTCTACTGATGAGTCAATGCCGGAAGACAGGTTGTCTCCTCAGGAGAACATAGTTGACAGCACAGTGAACACAGAGCACACAGGTGAGGAAAACTTGAGAACACTCAAATTTCTTGTGGTGTGAAGTCAAGAGTTTTCAAATAGGGACAAAAAAGCACTGACTTAATTTAATGCTGTTTGCCATCTTTTGCAGATTTCAAATATGTGGATCCATCTGAAGTTCCTGACTGTTCTTCGTCAGTTGAGGTCCACACTGACAATATTCTAGGCAATTTGTACCACAGATTTGAAGTTTCACCCACCCACAGCAATGGTAAGACACATTTTGCATGCTTGCTATTAAACTGTTAGAATTAACCAAGGTGTGATAAACTCAACTGCTTAGTGCCATACTCATGTGTCATCTCTCTTTTTCTTCCTCCCCCCTTGCTTAGATCTTTCGGATTCTGACTACAGCGACGAAATTATTCAGGTAAGCATCGCCTCTGGCTCCCACTTTAAAAAGCATGCATTTTTCATTGTCAGGAATACCCTTGTTTGTCTTTATTTTGCCAGTTTGGCATACGTAATATTACCTAAAACATCAAGATTGATCGTTAAAAATTGCTTGGTATTGAAAATCTCCAGTTGTGCAAAGTGTTTGTAGCCAAACTTAGTCCAGTATTGCTCTTTCAGATTTGTCAGCAACTGGAGAAGGAATCAAAGTGGTTGATGAGCACACCAGACAGCAATGGGTTCCTGAGCAATGACGAATGCACCAGTCCATGGAGCCACTGGAGTGATTCTTCAGGTATTGTTTTTAATGCTCGGATGTCACAAATTAATGAATTAATCAGCAGTGTGATTTCTGTTTTGCCATGGTGGAATGTAAGACACTCTCAGGTTCCACCATGGCAAAACAGGAATTTAAGTGTAAAATATAGACCTGAATGTGCAATAAATTAATCTACAAGGGTTTGATCAGATAAAACAAGAATGAAGTAAAACAACTCTGATGATTAAAAGGGTTTCTCAGAATGTATATGGTCACATTTTCAGAGAGTTGGGTAACTCATAAGAGGCAGTCTAACTGAAAAAAAAAAGATCAAAATTGATTTAAACATCCACACTCCTTCAAGTGCGAGTTAGCAACAGTCTCAAACACAGCCTGAGACAACCCTGTTGACATTGCTTTAACATCATCAGGGCTATTTTCTCAAACTCAAGTCCGACTGACCACTTCTTGAATTGTTTAGTATGTCAGTTTAGCCCTCATCTCTTAATCTTTGTTATTTGAACCATCTTGACCTTTGATTTCCTCTTTTTTTCCAGACGATGTAGAAATTCGGCAGTACACAACTTTGGGCTCAGACTCCACAAATCCTGCAGACGACATCTTCTCCGCCTTCATTCCGCCATTCTCTTTGGGGCTCTGAGGACTTCAGGACAGTGCCTTGGCACTTTGGACTTTTAAATGGAGTTTTTATGCCCTCCATCAATCCCATCTGACCCCTGTTATCTGCTGACTCATCCATCATAATCCCACCAGTTTCTGATGGGCGGTCGCAACATGTTAGCTAAGACTCCGCCCATGCCCCCGTGCTTTAACTTCTGAGACCTCCCCTCATCTCCCTGAGCCTTTCTGTGAAGTAATAAAGTGAAGCTATGAAGTGCACTGTTGTGTCGGAGGAGCTGGTATGCTGTTCATCCTCTATGTTTTTGGCTGGTTCAAGGCATTTAAGCGTTCAGTTTGTATTTGTGTGACCATGAGTAGCACAGACATCTGTTTTACTCATGCAGTTTGTATACATGTTCGTACTCAGACATAAATACAGGGGGTAGTCAGCACTGGGAATAGGATTATGCTAAGTTCACTCATGATATGACATGGTTGTTAATATATCACTTTTATTACATAAATCCTGTTTTCCCTCCGTTATGTGCAGGAGTAAATTTTAGGTTAGAGGTTAATGCGTGGTGATGAACCAACTAACTTCCATTCAAAATCCTGTTTGTTTAAGGTGACTGTATATCTGTACATTATATCTGTAAATAGCTTTTTTTGGTCTGTTTGTTTTTATACAATAAAAAAATGTAGATACATGAACAATACAATGAATGTGACTCTATTATTTACGGGAAGGGCTTTGAGTTTATCTGTAAACAGCTGATGACTGCACATGCTCTGCCACAAGGAAGTCACAAGACCTTTTCAAGATGTCTAAGTCACCAATCGGCAGTAATAACTGCTGCCGAACTGTCTTAATGTTACCTGAACTAAAATCTTCTGTAGCAGCTCTGGTATGCCACTTAACCACCTACTGTCCCTCCAGTGCCAACCTAAAGGTCTCACTAGAAAAAGTAAAATCATCAAGGGACAAATCAACAAAAATATTGTACATGATTATTTTAACAATAAGGGACAGAAAATTCTATAAACCAACATCACACTGTCACAGCAGATTTATATATATATATAATGCTTAGCTGATGACTCTTAGAGCTATTATTATTATTGTTATTATTATTATTATTATTATTATTATTATTATTATTATTATTATTATTACTGGCTGTCAGCTTTGCATGGGCATACAACAGTGCATTCAACATTTGATCAATTCTAAATTTATGTTTGCTGTTTTTTTTACTTGCTTGTACGCTTATTTGCTACTCTGCATGTCTGCACACCTACAAAAAAGGTTTCGCTCAGTACTTGTTGTTGCTGCTTTACTATACTTTGTTGTTGTTGTTGTTGCTGCTGTGGCCTCATGGGTTCAAAACATCCTGCTAAAGGAATGCAATTTAAAATTAGCTAGCTGTTAAACACTGTGTCTCTTTTATGAGTGATTAGTGTGGTAATTTATTATTAGAGATCAGAGTAAGATTAGAGTGGGGTTTTGTTGTAAACCTCACAATTTCTGCAGAAATAGTTTCCTCATGAATAATAAATACATCATGTGTGTTTGCATTACTCAGAGTCAGTCTGAATCACAATACCAAGCATCAGGTCAGGTAAAGGGTGTGAGAAACCAAACCCAGATTTTGACCGATTTCATAATGCCTGCATATTTTTACATCTTCAGATTCTTTTTATTCATTGTGATGATCATTTCAGGTTCATTCAGGTGTTACAGGTGAATGTGAGTAACATGAGTTGACGTGCTAAAGACAAAAGCGTGATGGTTAGCAGGTCATGATGTGAATTGCTGATGATGTTTTCTGGGAAAGGAAGGAATTTTAAAGGCTGGATTTAATGTTGTGTTTGACTTGAAATACTTTTAAGTATATCATAGAATTCAGGAAAAGAAACACACATTTCCTATTTGATTTTCATATTGAAAAGGTGGAAACTGTGATCCAGCTTTTATTGACTTAATTTTGTATCATAAAGGGTTTTAATTTAAAGATATCATCCCATTGGATAAACTTCAAATTTCAACTTTTAATATTATTTGCAGAGATGTCTGGGATTGTTTTTAATGTTTCTGAATGGCTGTTTGCTGTGCCTCTTATTTTTCTTTTGTCTTCAGCTGTTTTCAGATCTCTCTTGCAAAAAGCTTGAATCAGTAAACAGTAACTAATGCCAGTTACTCTTCATGCTGTTGAAAACTGAGAAGGACAGGAGTAACATTTATATTTATAACATTTATAAATTTTTTCTCTATATATTTAAATGAACTTCCATGATTTTTTTAAATGAAAATGTCAGTTATCTTAAAACTGTTTTCCATGAAAAATGATTTGATTTTTTTTCTAAATTCAGACAAAAAAAGGGTTAGCTAGGAAAATAAATTGATTATTAAATATATAACACTGAAACCTGTGGAACAAGTAGTTTGTCATTACCAGGTGTTCATCATTTAGATCACTGCAACTTCAGCCTTTTGTTCATGACAAACTTCTCTTTACGCTGAACAAAATGCCTAAGTGTGGTTCGGATTTTTTCTACCTTGTTATTAGTAAAAGCCTTTATCGTTTCATGCGCAAACTAAAGTGGTTTTCGTATTCATGTTTCAGTTATAATACTCCAGTGGTATTGTCAAACATCAGGCTTAACCCAAACATTAAATATTAGGTGAAGTAAGAAATCAGGCTTTACTGGATCAACAGTGAGACTCTGGCTGCAGGTGGCTGGGATGAGGGGCAGTCCATGGAAAATGGCTGCAGAGGTTAACTGGGACAGAGCCGATGGCAGGGCTGGCAGAATATTCCCTAAAAACAGGAGGAAAGAAATGGAAGGAAGGAAGTTCTCGCGGGCAGGTCATCAGACAGTAAATTTACTGGAGAGGAGCTGGAAGTGTGGTACAAACAAAACCGTATGAAGCACAAAAATCCAGCAGGGACTGAAGTTTGGATCTGTGTTCTTATACTGGAGAGCAGATGGCATGCAGGTGTGCTGATTGTAAATGATGATCAGGTGATCAGGGTGAGAGAAAGAATGGAAAGGAAAGGGAAATTAAACAAACAAACTGGCAGACTAAAACAAAAATACACTAATCACTCCGCACTTACACAAATACAGTCAATGTTAAAAAAACACACTCATGCGCAGGCAGGTGAGCGGTAGTGACAGATATTGTAAATGACAGACAGAGCATAGCCAGGATTGTACACATGACTTTAATACATCCTGAATTGCGGCAACAGCCATGATAACAGTGTGAAACACACAAGAACATTGAGACCAATTAGTCTTTATAGTATATTTTTCTAACAGTACATGAGTATTGAGTATTTTTGCAGTGAGGTAACACAGCTTTTTACTTCCCTTACCACCGCAAACAACATTATGTATCACTTGCTGCATATTTAAAATATGTTTTAAAAAATTACTGAGGTGGATTATGCTTTTAACACAGTTCCGTACAGAAAAAACTTGCTTTGGATGTCAAATAACTTAATAGTCTGATTGTTGTGAACAACCACCTTGCAGGCTGCTCTAAAAAAGAGAGATGCACACATGAAACCAGCACAAATAGACTTAATTTTATTAGAGTGGAAGAATAAAGCAACATAACTGTAAAAAGGTATGATAACCAGATAGCTGATGATTGTGGAAGTCCACGTGTGGTGCTTGTCGTAAGTACATGACAGAGCAACACATGAAGAGGACAGAGCTTCGTGAAGGGACCAACAAAGTCACACTGGCTCAGAAATTTGAACACAGGCCAGTTTTTTCCCGGTAATGTGATGGCATTTCAACTCCACCTCACAAATTACTCCAAGGAGACAAAGACAGACAGTACACAGTGCCAAGGATCTGTCACACCCATTTAAATCTTTAAAGCATTATGGAACTTTTTTGAAGGTTTATAAATAAATAAGATTCTTAATAGAAGGAGTGGGAGTTTACAGGAACTAATATGACCTTTATATGTCTTCAAATTCAAAAATGAGAAAATTATCCTTCACATACTAAAAAAGTTACATAGGGCATCATTAAATGCATATTGCAGATAAGCTCCTTTCTCGATGACTGTTAAATTAAGAATTTAAAATGAGCATCAATGCAGCTTATCAACAACAAGTTAATAGTCTCTCCTCAGTCAGTTGTGGTTAATTACCTGAATAAATGACCCGAAGCCGTTTCTGTTGTTAATAACTTGCTATGAAAAATAGCAAATACTGTTTAACTAGTTTGACTGAATGATTCACACACACACACTTGAAACTGAAAATTATTTATTTTTATTATTTGTTGAAGGTAAACATGACTTCTCTCTCAAAAACACTTTAGTCATCTGATGTGTAATTCATTTAAAATTTACAGTCTTGGAGGGAGTTCAGGTTTCAAGTAATAAAAGGTATCAATAACACATGATAATACAGTAATAGACTAAGGAGACTTTGTAACTTAGTCAGCATCATTAAACTATGACTGGAAGTTAATATTTTCACCTCATAAAAAAACAAACAACTTGTGGCGTTTCATGTTTGTTGGATTTCTTGCTTAAGTGTTTCTACTTACATGAACTTCTATTAACTTTGACAGGGTAGCTAACTAGCGAGCTAAACTACAAATGAGTCGTTAGCCAATCAAAGTGAGTTCAGGCTGATAAAGTGATTCAAAAAATTAAATATTTGAAACGGTAACTGTATGTGAATAACTCCTTTTGTTCAGATGTTTTAGTTAATGTTTGTCCCATCAGGTCCTGTAAAAATGCTAATGACAAAGTGACCATAATTAATTGAAATTAAATTTGATTTAACACCTTCTGGAAATATTTACTATCTATTTTTGAGATACACCCACAATTCATGAGTCTGGATCTTCAAGGTAATAAACTGTAGACTAGACAAACCGGATTAACCGACAGAAAAGAGACATGAAACTAGATAAATACTGATTTTACAGCACATTTTCACTATATGACTATATTTTGTTGCTGAATATATATATGTTCATTTCCCACATTCTGTCTCTTTCTTAGTTTCAGATGTTCTTTCTTTCTTCTTCTTTTTTTGCAGCAGATTTGGAGGTGGAGGGCACCGGAGCTTCTTTTGATGTTTTGCAGACTGTTAATCTGTCAGAAAAGAGAACAAACGGTTTATGATTAAACATGTTTTCTGCCCTCTGTCATCTAGCAAACATTCAAATTAGTAGTGCACACCTCAGTCCCCCCAGCCCTATATTGTTACACATTACAGTACAAATGCATCGGTCATGCAAACGGTTTGATTGCATCATTCAGAAAAAAAAATACGTCCCAACAACTAAAGTGTTACCCCCTTTTTTTTACAGCCTGCTCGTGTTTGACCCAAATGCAAGTGGAGAGTTATGACGCAGCAGTGGTACCATAATAATTTGTACAAATATGCATTCAAGATCTTTGCGATTCCTGAAAGAAAACCTAACCTAAGTTAAGCTAAAGTAATGAAATTGCAAGCACACTTAAGCACATATTCTCCACATGAAAAAAATATAAGGACTAAAAACTCTCTACTTAGAACTGAGATACATAAAAACATAG
Organism: Acanthurus tennentii; assembly: GCA_029783805.1. Classification (NCBI taxonomy): domain Eukaryota; kingdom Metazoa; phylum Chordata; class Actinopteri; order Acanthuriformes; family Acanthuridae; genus Acanthurus; species Acanthurus tennentii. Next base: position 16,983,787 of record JAPZDZ010000006.1, on the reverse strand, counting down.
GTAAAACTCAAACATTTCCATGATATAGCTGCACGCTGTGGAAACAAGGAAACAAGTCAGTGATAACTAACATTTGTTTAAGCCATAGATTGTTGGTATAATGAACGCATGATGCCCCCCCTCTAATTTGTTTGATATGAAAATATAAAAGGTGAAGCTCCTGAATGGTAAACTCAGACCAGGTGAAGTGAAGTGAACAGCTGTCAGTCATGGTACAAACTTAAACATGGGGCAAAAACAAACACTATTACTTTGCTTTCCTGCTGTTATGACTAGTGGTGGCTGATTGCAGATAAAGAATGACGCTAACTGCCTTTAAAATAACACTTCTTAAATATTTAGTTTCCCGAAAACCTACCTGAAAGCAATTTAAGCAATAGCATTACTCGTCAAGTGTTTTGGACACACCTTTTTATTCAGGTAAATGGAATAGTGTGACCAAACCTTTTCTAATACTTCATCTTAAGCATGTGTAAAAAGGTATATGAACAAAAAAATTGTGTTAATTTGTATAAATCCAGGTTTTTGTAAAGATTAAATCAATGAGTTTCTTTGGTGGCTAACCATTCAAAACTTTTCCAGTGTTAAACTCCTTCACCAAAACACACAAGACACACAAAGCATCTGTGTCCTCGCTCCAAGTTGACTTTACATTTTTTTCTTTAAGAAAACCCACACTTAATAGCTCTGTTACAACATAGTGCACAGTGTTTATATACATACATTCACATACATACATCTGTTAGCATTCCTGTCCTCCACCTGACTGCCCGAGTTCAGCTCTAGGTAAAGGAACAGTTTCAGGTCTTTAAGTCAACATTCATTACTATGACATAAACTCTGCCAAAATTCAATGACACAGTTTAAACTGGGTAACAACTGTGTACATATGGTGCAATCCCACATATATTAGCTTTAATAATAAAAACACTGTGTTGTTTAAGGTAGTTTTGTGTCTTAATATGTTGTTAAATACTACATGTGTCTGTAACCGAAAGAGAGGTGCCCAACAAGAGGCCAACAAGATGGAATATCGAAATGCAAAGTTTTTGGCTTTAAGTCTCATTAAGTCTACTGTTGAGTTTGTGACCTTTTTCAAAACTGAAAAAAACCTAAAAGTGAATGATTGCATGGGAGGGCTTGTTAACTTGCACTACAGATCCAGTTAAATGATGCCACTCTGGTTTATATTTATCCACTGGATTGAAGGGTTTCTCTGACCTTCTGTTTGATCTGTGGTTGTGGTCTTTTTTTAAAAAAAACGTCACTATAGGGTAAACGGAAAAATCTATTGCAGTGGTAAGTTTAGTCACAAACAATTCAGAGAAGAAGGAAGAAGAACATGTTTTGTAGGAAGTTTCGCAAAGCTTTCTTTCCCTGAAATGTAGCTTAAGGTGTTCAAAATCTTTGGATTTTTTTGGGATCTCCGGTAAAATGTAAACATAATATTCTGGGTAGTTGAACAAAGTTTGGTTTAGAGTATTTATATCTATACCTTTGATATGATCCAGTTGTATCATTTTGAATGTACAGTTACAGATTATCAGGTGTCTCAGTTTGGAAAATTAGTTAATTTCCTTATAGTTGTTTACAGAAAACAGATTCTGGATTTTTTTTTTTATTATCTACAAATACTATAAAAAGACCAGTATTAACAATGTATTATTCTGCTTCATAATGTTGTCTAACTTCCTCTATTTGTTCCTCTATGCAGCCCTCAGCCCTCATTTATACATCTTCACAAACACTTCTCTTCTAACTGCATCACTTTTCTGTTCTGCATTTAGGTTCCCACAGCAGTCTCTCACATAACACATTTCGTCCGTTAGTGAGTATTAACAGCAGCCGGATGTCTGTGTGTGTATGTGTGTGTGTTTGACTTAAAACAGACAACTGTTTGTGTGTGCATGGCAATAAAGATGCATGACACCTGCTGCAAGAGTGGGGCTCATTCATGTGTTTTTAATAGCTGTGAGATAACAATAGAGCTCGGAAGGGAAATGACTTATCAGCCTGCGACCAACAGTGACTTTGTTTTAGGTTCAAAATTTTTTTGGAGAATTTTCATGGAATTTGTCGGTAATAAAAAAAAAAAAATCTGCACTTAAGGTTGCTAGCCTCATCAGAAGCTCACAATTAAATGAGGTTTACAAAATGCATTGATTTCGTCTCAGGAAAAGGTGTGCCACTTTGGTGAGGATAACAAACCCACAATGCACAACTGCTCCTCACCTCACGGTGCAAAAATGAGCTGGCAGCAGAAAACACCTAACTCATAACGACCACAAGAGAAGAGACTGGGAGGGACTTCATGCATATGAGTGTGTGTATGTGTGTGTTTGAGTGCGTGTGCGCGTGTGTGTGTGTGAAGTGCAGAGGGGAAAACTTGAGCAATATCTCTGGTGCTTTCCATTGAGTGTGTGTAAACATTTCCCTTGTCATGTGCTCAGTTTGATGACACTACAATGGTAACAAGTGATTTTTTTTGTAGTTATGAAAAGACAGAATTATACATTATACATGCAAGACTACTTCCCCTGAAGGTACACACTCACACCAGAGTAACCAGCAGTGTAAGATCAAGCCCGCTCGGTATTTCCCTAGGTTTTTTCGCTCTCGTGACAGCATCACTTAAAACGCTGTGGTTAATAATTCAGTTACACCCCTCACAAACTGC
>JAPZDZ010000006.1:16783410-16803819 GCA_029783805.1 Acanthurus tennentii | reverse complement strand
AAAGATAATTGCACATGGAGCCAAAGTGTGTTATACTTTTCTCTGCTCTCACGTCTCCTTCAAGTGATCAGCATCTCACTCAAACCCTCGGTGAGCATCACTTTTTTTTTTTTTTTAAATAAGCCCCTTAAAGGAGCAAAAATAACTGATTTATGACAATCTCAATCCTTTCCTGTTTGGAACTGTATGAGCACCGTGAGGAGCAGTTCACAGCAGTTGAGGTATGTCTCCTCCTGCAGCTTTGACCCTGTTTCCTGTTTAATCTGGCTCAGCATCAGTAAAAGCCTTTGTCTTCGCCGATCATCTCGTGCATGCTGCAGCTCCACCGTTGCCTCATACAGCTGTGAATAATGGAGGGAAAAATGTTGTCAGTGTTTCTCAGAGACCAAAAAAAGTCAAAATGAAAATGAGGCAAGCAGAGACACTAAATATAGGTGCGAGGGCATGTAGTCATATCCTGTAATAGTAAGACTCGAGCACACACGTGTGAGAAGACTAAAATAAATCTTACTGTGTATGTGTTGTTGTTACCGAGTTTTGAGATTTACAGTTTGCTTAAGAAACTTGTTTTTTTGGCAGTCATGCAGTGGAGGCAGGAACCACATCATTGCTTTGCAAGTCACAAGTATGTTTGCAGTCTTTTCACTCAAGTCCCAAGTCATGACAGGTAAGTCCTTAACTTTAAGTTTTATGTCCTAAATAACTTTTACACGCTTGTCCCGAAATATAAAACAACAACAATTGAAACAACATAACCACAATGCACCATTCCTTGCGTAACTTTAAAAGTTAAACAAAGTTGAAAGTTGTGTTTTTTGGATGTAAATTTCAACCTGCACATTAGTGGGATTCCAACAAAGTAAGAATAAAGTGTCACCTTTTTAAATCTCAAATCAGACTGCAAGTTTTTTGTGATGTGAGACTGAAGAAACCAAATTTGTAACTTGAGTTTTAGCTGCAGTGAAGTGATTAAATTTGCAGCATTCAACACATAACACTCAGAAAATAACACAGGTAGAATAAACAGGACTGGAACATAATCAAGACCATCAGAGGACTATATTTATTTTAGCATTTTTAATTCACCACTTTTATTTTTTTTAGTAAAGGTGAGTCAGTGCAGAAGCCCCACTTTTACGTTATCGTTCACTTTTTGAGTTAACTCCTATTGACTTGCCTGTGGAACGGTGGCCCACATACCCACTTCTTGAAAGGTCTCCTTCGCCGTGAGGCCTTTTGTGCCAAATCCATGAAGAGCACTCAACGTGAATTTGCCAAACTCTGTCCTATCTGCCATCGTTCCATCATGCCTGGATGAACATGCACGTCAGCCAGTGGCAACATGAGGGCCGTTGTCTCATAAGGGAGATTCATTTTACCGGCCAGCCCACTATACATCCATTTTTAATACGAAGATGGGGTGTAGTCCCGCATTGCTGCTGCTGTTGCTTTAAAAGCCTCATTAAGTCAGCACAATATCCTGTTAGCAAGCCTCTCAACCTGACTGCTTGTCACAGGTTTGTGCATGTTATCCAAAGGATGCAAAACTGTATTTTTGGTCCTTATTTGGTGGAACATACCAGACAGCCCATGGACTCATCTGAAAAAATTTCTCTCTTTATGATCAGAGGGGCTCAGTTTTAACATTACATCTAAAAAACGTCCACAAAAATGTAATAAACAACTGACTGACTGACTGTCTTTTGTTTTTATGGTTTGCAGCTATCATGACATCACTGACATTGAAAGCCAGACAGTGTGAGCTGATGGCTCCACTGCCTCCCAGTCAGTCAACTCTGTCCAGACCACATTTAAACAGCCTGCAGTTTAAGACAAACATCTGCACCAGCCTTTCAGGCCTGTTCTCATTCCCTCACATGAAATTTCATTCTTTACAAGTCATTTCAGCTGGATGGTGTGAGTGTGCACGGTGAAATTCCAAAGAACGTTGTCAGCTTTCTTTTGTTTTGTCCCTCTTCTCTCAACATTATTTACTGTCTAAACATTAAAAAAAACACACTGGAGAAAAAGGAGGTCAGGACAGACAGACTCAGAAAGTCCCGGTTGAAATACAAAGCCAAGACATTTTATTGGGCTCTCGACATCTCTGCAAAACCTCGATGCTTTAATCACATTCATGCGAGGGGGAAATTTCTGCTGGCATGACAAGTTGCTGTACCAGATGCCAACAGGAACTGCGACAGTGGTTTTCAGCGAGGAATGTGTGGAAATAGAGCTACTTATCATATTTTACACAGCTTTATTCCCCTGAGAAAATCTCCACTAAGCCATCGTTTCTGAATATATTGCCTCATCCTTTTTTTTTTCCCTCTCTCGTTTGAAATCACGTGCTGTCTCTCAGTCTTGGTTAAAATGATGTAAAATGGGGTTTTAGAGGAAAAGAACAGCAACATACTTGAACTAAAGTGGAAACGATGTCCAATTTGATTTCAAGCACTAGTGTCCTTCATGCTCACACTTTTTTTTAGCAAAGTAAAAGGGATTTTTAAATGCTGCACATCACTGCAGACATACTTCTCTTGCTAGTTAGATGCTCTTTGGCTTGCAAACATACAAACAGATTTTAGTCATTTGAAAGTTTGATTCTGGTTGCCATGCATGAGTTCATTTCCTCTGCAGAAACATAACAGGGGAATACTAAGTGGTGGCTTGAGTGCTGTGCCCCATGATCCTCTGCAGGCGAAGCCTTATCTCAGTGATGACAACCTGTTAGATGAGACGCAAGGGTGTGCCCCGTTTGATTTCACAGTGTTTCTGACCTTGAGACTCCTTCTCATCTCTATGGACTCTCTGTTTGTCTCTCACACACACTTAGAACTCTTTGATGGGATCTGGAGGACAGTGGCTTGTTATTTCTAATCCAACCGATGAAAATTTTCACCACAGTCACCGTCCTTAAACTGTACCAGGCACACTGTGAAAGGACTGGACTGTCACTATTCTTTCGACTTCTAATTCACTAACAATTAAAATAAACATTTAAAAAAGGTAATGAATGAGAATATTAGTGTGATTCTTCTCATAAAGGCTAATCAATGTTATACTTGATATTTGGAAGATATTGATCTACTTCATTAAAGTTAATGGCAGATAAGAACCTTACATGAGCCATAATTTCAGATATGATGCAACATTTCTCTTCTTGTTCTTGACTTAACTATCCAAAATAAGGAGGGTGGTTTCTAGCTGCAAGCTTGTAGACTGTCTGAGTGAGTTTAACCAGCTCAAACTTGTGAAACATGCTGATTTTTGCACGTTACATAATTGCATTTGAGTGACGGTGTTGACTCCTCTCTCACTTTGCTGACCTCTGGACTCAGCAGTCTTATCCGTTTGAGACACGCAGCCTGAAAGCTGCTCGTCTCCCGCCGCTGCTGACACCATCCTGTCTCATTTGTGCTGGCGTAAGTAATCACCCCGGGGTGCCGCTGATGACCACTTGAAGACACATCAGCTTCAAACTACTTTGAGTTGAAGTGTTACCTGTCGAGCCGAGAGGTCTGGACGCAGTTTTAGTTACATATCAAATGTCTTAAGTGGTGCTGAAAGGACAGCTCCGTCCGCACCTTGGACACCTGTGTTACCTGCTGAATGCACACCTGTCCACCTAATTGGTCCCTCTAGTAGCATTGAAATATCGGGTATATAAGGGGGGATAAAATATTTTGACTCTTAAATTCTATTAGATGGGCATTTATTTATTCTATATTTGCAACAGGAATGGAAAACAAAAAATTTAAAACTACAAATTCAGACACACAAATTCAATTACCGTGCCTGCATTTAAATGAACTCATATTAAATGAGAGAAACTGTATCCTACCTATGCATCCGGCACCACTACAGTGCCACCTCTGGCTTTCACTCAACTCCTGCTTGACTGTGTCCTCAGGCTTCCTCACACACGCACGCACAGTCACACACACACACGCACAGAAACAGGCACACACCATTTCAGCACTAGTTTATCCGTCTTTCTCGGTCACTTGTGCAGGGCTCCACCATGGCAGAGCGCAGGGGAAACTGGGACAAGGCAGAGAACGACCTGCCGGTTTATCTCGCCCGACCCGGCACGGCAGACCAGGTGCCCCGGCAGAAATACGGTGGCTTGTTTTGCAACGTCGAGGGCGCATTTGAGAGTAAAACCATAGACTTTGACGCCCTGAGCGTTGGCCAGAGGGGCTCCCGCACCCCGAGGACCTCCAAAAGAGAGACCGCTCAGGAGACGAGGAGCCCGGCGAGTGACAACAGCAGCTTCCCCGGTGTAGAAAGTCCCGCAGCAGACCGGCAAAGAGGCACAGAGTCAGCCCAGATTAAGATCAGAACCAGCGGCGGTAAAGAAGTGTTGCAGAACCTGGGAAATGAAAAGGTAAGAAGACAAAGTTTTGCATGAATGGAACAGACTGATGCAGCATGAGTAAATGACAGGAGGGGTCTCTGCAGTGTGTCCGTTTATTTTGCTTTTTCTCTTTTGGTACGCAGACTTTTTTGTTGTTTCGAAGAGAGATTATTAATGCAAAACACTACACAAGTCTTATAACTATCAGACAATAAGAAGTATATCTACTCCTTGCAGGCTCAAAACGTTTTAGAAATTGCAAATAATTAGCACAATTAAGTGATTCTTGATGCCCACGTTGCGCACTGATGCTGTCAAGCTGTGGGCCACACCTACATGAAACTTATTGTTCTACCTTCAGTATTTTATAAACTTGTTATAAACCTGAGACTGGATTTATGCCCAATGCATTTGGAAGATTTTGGATGAGACCCCTAATGCTGATTGGATGTTTTGCACAGCCACATAAAGGCTATAGGCTCATTTATTAGAGAATGTAAACCTTCATTAAAAAAGTGTATGAACCATTTAGCAGCAGGGCAGAATATATACAACGCTTTAACAAGTGATAAATGCATTTGCATAGTCATCACCATTTTTTTTCGGATAGTGGAACCCAGCAAAAAATTTATCCATTGTATTAAGACAATAGAATGGTTTAAATACAAAGACCCAAGTAATCAAGGCCACAGAGCAAGGCTGGAAATCCTTGAGACCGAACAAATGAAGAGTTCAGTCATGGCTGCAGGAGCAGCAGCTGCAGACATCACTGCTGTTTCAGTGGAACCACAGAGCTGGCAACCCTGGTGTTATACAATGCAAACATGCAACAAGTGTTTCAGGCACATTAAGGGACATATTGACCTGCTGCTGGTCCATTAAAGCAACAAGCTAAAATGCAAGCCAGCGATAAGGCCCCTAGAAGATTTTTTGCTACAGTGTGTTCATGCACAGTATAAGAAGCAAATGCAAGACACATCAAATGCATTTGAAAATTATGATCATTTTTTCTTTCTTTGAATCCTGCAGCACTTGCAGCTCTTGCATTCAATACAATTTAACGTTTGCAGTGTCTCTATCTAAGTCAGAACAGCTCAGAAACATCTGGTACAACCGTCTGCTGAAGAAATCCAATCAAGCTTGTGCAGACACCTGGCCTGTGAAAAACACTTATATGAGCTGACACAGTAGGTACACATTCAAGCAATTAAGCTACTTGAATTGAGCTACTGACCAAAGACAGAAGTCTGAAAATTTGAAACCAGAGGGATTTAGCAGCGGTACAGCCCTCAGGAGGTAGGACAATGAATCCAACTATTTCAACTTAACAAATGTATCCACCTTATTAGATAATCTAATACAACTCTTCAGATCAAACTTAATAAATCCAACTTAATGAAGGTTTTTATTCTCTTTTTTTGTTGTAAGAGAGATGCTGGTTGAACTTCAGAGCCACTTTGGCTGTAATTTACAGTTTTTGGCGATATACTGGATAAAACCAAAAGGGAACCTGAGTAAAAGGTTGCAAACCTAATTTAGCATTGTCATGAAGGTGTTTTTAGGTGCTGGATGTGCTCATGGTGGGTGTTCTGGGATAGCTTACCACGGCTGAATGGTTAGTGACCCAACTGTGTTGTGTATTGATAAATCCATAGTGCTGTCCGTGGTTCTGAAGTAGCCGATCAATTTGTAATTCCAACTTTTTCTGTCAGTCCTGCCCCTTTTGTCAGTTTTGTCTCAGATCTCTAGTAGTTTGTAACTTGTATGAATACTTTGCATATTAATCATATGTTATATTTTAGCATAAATATCTATGTAACTTTGCCATCTTTACAATTAAAGTGTCAATTAACAACATATTGTTACAGAAGAGCAAGAGGATCATATAGACACACTGCTGCCTGTAGTATTCCCACAATATTCCTACAATATTTCTATAATCATCACATAGTGTCTTGCGCTGCTAAAAATGCACTCTAAACCAAGATTCTGCTGTAACAGATATTTTAGGAGATACATGAGAACAGATAAAGTTCAAAGTAGCTAAGGAAACTAATCTTGATCTGAAGTAAAGTTTAGTTTCAAAACAGTTGAAAGGTTTCATAAAGAGTTGGATACCAAGGGACATTTTTTTCTTGCTCTAGCAGATGAAGCACAGGAGTTTCCAGTAACATTAAAAATTGAAAATGGCAGTCTCCCAGTGACAGTGTGACAGGCAACATGAACAGTAGCAGAACCCTGAAACCTAAGAGGCTCGAATCGGCTTCTATTTATTTTATTAGTTACACCTCCATTATTCTTAACGTGACATGCTAAGATATGTTCAGAATACTGGGCCTATTGTTGCTAGAGGTCAGTTACTGAGATGAGTTCTTTTTTGCTGTCATATGTACATGCATTACCACAGAGAGATTCACACCAAACCACTTCAAATATTGAAAAAAAAAGGAGTTTTATTGGTGTCTGACTCTTCAAGTGTGGGCAAAAAAAGGTGCAAGAGAGAAGGTCATGCAGAAAAAAACCCCTCTGTGTTACCAAGCAGACACATTAAATATTGACCACATCTGCGAATAACACTTGTTTTGAGCAGGAAAGTTGAGTCTTCTAATGCCAGACTGAGATCACTCTAAGTCCAAAAATGATGATTCATCTCTGGGTCTGGCAACTCATCCCACACGCTTGCAATTATGACTCAGAAAGGAAAGACACCATTAGACAAAGTGAAGATGATTACTAGTTGATCATTGCAGAGCTGGCCACAGATTGGCCAAACACATACTCATGTAAAGTGTGAATTGGCTGAATTGATTTTTAAGAGGAAGAGGAAAGAGTTAATCTTTTTGGAATGGTCTGATGTAATACAATATGTAATCGATTACAGTCAAATAGAATCTAATAAAATTTAATTGTCTGCTCAGATGCATAAACTTATCATCAGCCTGACGTCAGCTCTGGTCTGAGATCAGCAGCAGATGTGCTTGCTGTAATGATCACGTTCAGAATGACTCTGCATGGTTTGTATCACTTTACAGGCTGCTAATGACAACGCAGTGTCATATATTTAAAGATGAATGTAATCAGAAAAATACAGTTTTTCTTAACTGTGGTAAAGTCGTGAGGTGTTTGCACTTTTTATTTCTTTTTGTAGAAAACAGCATGTTAGATCCTACAACTTCTTTCTTTTTTCAGTGTCTTTGAAAAGCCACATTTCCCCTGAAACCTGCCAAACCTGCACTGCTGATATGAGCTTTTGTGAGTGTGTGAGCAGAATCTATTGTGTCTAAATTAAGGACAAAAAAAAGATTAATTAGAAAAGTACCAGCTTTGTGAGTTTTAAAATATTCTGGCTTGTATAATATTGATCTGTTCATTGTTTTCTACACTTTAAGACCTGCGTATTTCAAGTCTCATCACATAAATGAACAATTAAAACAAGACTTCCTGCTGCTGTTTCTGCTTTGGTGGCAGATCTCTTTTTATTATCATCGCTTATTATCTCTGAACATTGCTTCATCAAGGACTCAGCAGAGAGGAAAAGAGTTACAAAGCTGTCGTGAGTCAAATGCCCGGGGACTGACTGAAGCCACAGAGTTTAAAAGGTATAAATTTGACTGTTTTGTTTGAACTGTTTGTCCTTATCATTTACGCCTCAACAATTCCTGTGCTTTTATTGATTCACAGCATGAAAACAGACAGTTGAGACTTGGTTGTTGCACGCAATCTTACGTATTTCATTCCACATCCTAACAACAAAGTTAGTTTCTCTCTCCTGAATTCAAACGAACCTGCATCCAACCTTTTTAATAGTCTTACTTCCATATTTATGTCTCTGCTTGAAGCATTTATGCACTGTGGATGTCTTCAGTATGGCAAGCAGCCCATTTTCCCCCATGTGGCTGAATACTGAACTGCAATATTGCACCTCCTGAGGGACCAGATGATTCAGCAGAAACGATCAGACAGGGAGTTCAAGCTGTGTGTGTTTGTCGCTTTGTTTGGAAACTGTTTGAGGACATCAGACTGACAACTGAGTCAGGACACGTTTACTCCTCTGTCATTATCATGCACAGTCTGGGTGGTAGTCAGACTCATGATGAACATTTTCATGCAACTAATGACACGTGGAAAATCTGCCTGACAATCAAAAGCATCAGTTTTAATCGGTTTTTCAGGGTTCTCACCTGGTTATTTCATTGTTGTTGGTAAAATAATACAGTTAATAAACATGCTGGAGTTGATGTTGTTTTTAAAAGTAAGCAATAATGATCATGATTATAGATTTTACTGGTTTCTTCATGTCTGGTGAGGTAATCAGCTGCTGTAATTGAGTGAAGAACGGAGAGTGGTTCGCCAGATGTCCAGGGGAGCTGGTTTGGAGACGACCCCCCCCCTCCTTTGTTATCCTGCATGGTGGAAGTCAGACTGAAAGGGTGCAAATACAGAAGACACACATGCTCACAAATGCACATTTAGGCTTATCTATATGCAAACATCCACCTATTTATGTTAGCAAAAAGTATATGATTAGGGCCACAGTTAGGGTTTTTACTAAAAATACAAAAGGTTAAATATTTTCTTAAAACTCTGATAAATAATACTCAAAGAAAAAAGAGCATAAAGTCCAGAAATTAAAGGAGTATTCCACTAATTTTGCACATAATGGTCAGTCTACCAACCATTGGATCTTGTGCCTTCCTAAAGAGTCTGGTATCGTTTACTATGAAGGGATCAAACATTAGTCAAACTAGTAAATATGACCATGCTAATTTCTAAAGATTGATGATTTCATTGAATGTTATTGCTGGGAGTTAAAGTGAACAGTTCCATCTTCCGGTTTGGTCCACCATGGTGCTCAGTATGTCGGTGTAGCTTTGATGACCTGACAGAGTCTTTTCTGCATCCTCGATCTGTCTGAGTCCTGTCTGTCTGTCAGTGTCAGCTGCTTAATGCAGTCTGCAGAGGTAGCAAGCCTGCAAACTTGAAGTGTGTGTGTGTTGATGCATTCTCCAAGGCCAGGGAATGCTGAGGTAATGCCTTACTGACTCACTGCCATGAAAGGACATGTCAGCATGCAGGCACTGTGTCCTCTCGTAGCCAAAGGCAGGAGAAAAACAACCAGTGGCTACTGATTGATATGAAGCAATATATAAAATTTCAAAGCTTGTTCTCTTCCAGTGTATAAAATGTATGATTGTAAAAAAAAAGTTTAAAGGGAGATACAACATTTGAATGTGTGAAATGATGAGACATTTTGAAATAAGTGGATAGAAAAGATAATTTTTTGTGACTTTATATTACTGACTTAATTACATCAAACCAAGTTTGTCTACATACATGTATGTACACATACGACAGCATCAACATAAACAGATGTTTGATGTTATAAAATGTAAAAAAATAAGTGAAGTGACTCATTTTTGATCCTCTCTGAAGCTTTGCACCTAAATTATGCAGATATATAACAATTTTATAATTCTGCAAAGTTAATTGTATGAGAAAAAATTGCTGTTTTGATTCTTAAAACATTTGCATCAGCAACATTTTTGCAGTACAACTTGCACATAAATGTGCTAAAATGTAACTGTAAAGAGAGATGAAGTATCTTTTTCTATAATGTCTTCGAACATTACACTCCGAATCCTCTTGAAAATGATTAATGTGAGTTGATTGTCCATACACACTCACACACACACACACACTCTTCATTATGGGTGCATTAGTGTTGAGGAGGGGAGTGGTGGAGGAAACGACTGGTGGAGTGTGGGGGGGGGGTCCACTTTAGGACCAGACAAAAGAGACACATGGCTGGGAGGGGGGCATGCAGAGAGGGGGAGAGAGACAGGGTGTGTGTGTGTGTGTGTGTGTGTGTGGGTCATGGTGAGTAAACATGTGGGGTGTGTAATGTGGTGGGCAGGCTCTTTGACAGCTGCTACACCATTTCGCCCCTCCTCTGCTTTCAAAAAAACAAAATGCCAAAATGAAGAGATATGAACTGGTGAAGATTTACACCTGTAACCTTTTTTTTAAGTTTAATGTTTTCATGTTAAACATTGATTAATATTTATGTTATCTCTTTTTAAAAACAAAAAAATGTGATCCTATTGTTTATGTCTCTGTATATCTAATCTAAACATATTTTTAGACATCTGAACATGTTTTTTAAAAAATCTAAACTTATAAAAAGTGTTTTTTTCATTTAAACTTTTAAAAAATTAAGATTTCCTTTAAAAACATAAGTCCGCTCATACACCATCCTTCCTTGTTCAGACAATCTAATGAATTTAGTCTGCTCGTTTTTAAAGTAGTGTTTTTAGTGGCTACTTGTACAGTGAACTGATGCAAAATAATGTTAAAGTTGTCAATTAATTTCAGTATCTGATTGGTTGTGATTAGGATGACAAAAGCACAAATAATTATGGTAATTTATATCTTGAGGGGATTGGGGAGGGGTCCTTTTGCTTCTTTCTACTGGCTGTATAGTGTCACACACACTCTTCAACTCAATCAGTCATTCCTGGCCTTTTACTCTGATCAATTAACCCCAATGACAGTGATACACAGACGCCCACAGCCTACAGAATATACAACAAACTGGTAAATTATAACCCAGATTATTTTTTGAGGGGGAGCAAGAAAAATCTCTGATAGGGTAAAAACAAGTAATTTATTAATATATACGCAGATGTGGGAGACAAAAAAATGTCAAAAAATCAGCCTGACAACAGTAAAGTGGATGCTGGCTGCAGACTGTTCACTAGGAGCTCAACTCCGCCCTCTGGTGGAAAGATTGTGAAATCTCTAATTTCCAATGGAGCCTATTGAGGGAGGGGCCGGGTGGCTGAACCACAGACGCTCCTGTAGCACTCTGCGAGGCACTTTACATCGCACTGACAGAGGGGCGACCATTCCCTGAAGCTCCCATCCAGGCGAGGGCCGCTGCAGCATCCGTACAGAGGGAATACCGTTTTTCAAAAGCCTGATTTTGAAGGTGGAACCGGACGGAAAATGTCTTATCAAGGAAAAAAGAACATCCCCAAAATCACAGTGAGTAAAAAACAATTATTTATGCCTCAGTGGGTGTGGGAACTTTGATGCCCGCTGTTGCAAATCACTGCTCGGTGTTTCGCTGCCGTTTCGCAGCTCCGGGGCCGACGGATCGTGATCAAATATAAGCTTATGCGACCACATCACGAGTCGAGGCTTGCGGTTTTTTTATTCTCTTTTGTCAGACTTGACTGCAGGAAGCCGCTGGAAAAAATACGCACCCTGAAATGGCATGACTGGCTGCCATAGTGACAGTCAGGCAGGGAGATGAGGCGTTTTCTTAAAGGTGTCCTGCATCTTCTTTGTTGAGGGGATCCATGCGTGCGGCGAGCCGGCTCGCCCATAAAAAAATCCCTGTAATGTTTCCGCAGGGACGTGAGCTCTCTGCAGCCCACAGCTGTGAGTTTATAGTGACCCGATCATACTTAATGATATATTTAATATACTTTCTTAGCACATTATTATGAAAATGCGTCCATGTACTCTATTGGAAATACATTTCCTCTGTATTTCTCTTACATTTGCAAACGTAGAGCCGCACTTTTATTTTACTTCCCCTTGCAAATCCATTAAAATCACGTTTTTGCAATTTTGGCAAGAAAATGATCAGCCCTTTCTCTTCAATTAATGGAGATTATTTCGGGCCTAATTGATCACTGATACCAGAGGAGGCTGTTCAGCCCGGATGTTAGTCTTATTTTTTTAATTTTCATGCCATTTTGATGCAGAATGATTTTAGTGTCATACTTCAAGTTAACCTAATAATGCTAAGTGGCCGATTACATTGTCATGTGGCTCTTTTTTTTTGAAACAATCGAACAAAAGTGATCAGTTAAAAAAAAAAAGATTGCAGTTCTTTTAGACTACTTCAGCTCATTATTTCCTCAAGGGCCTGTATGTATTTTAATATAAGGAGGGAATTTTTTTCCCCCTGCAGACTACAGACATGGCCTGCTGTTCATGTTGCAGGCTGGTGCAGAGGAGAGTGTGAGGGAGAGAGGAGGAAAAGGAGAGGCGGGGGACACACACGCCCATTTGTCAGAAGCTGTGATAAGCTGGCCATGTAATGGGGCGTTTGTGGTCCTGCATCACGAGAAGGAAAAAGATTCAGACCCACTGTCAAAGCATCGAGGGTGGAGGTTGACTTCAGGGGCAGGCTGGTGTCGCCCAGCCAGCCAGCTGGTTGATGGTGTGTCTTACAACTGCAGTGAAACCTCTCCCACTCCCTCTCTTTCCCTCTGTATGTCTCCGTGTGTGTGTGTGTGTGTGTGTGTGTGAGTCTGAAATGCCTGCTTGCCAGTTTTCATTGTTGCAGCTCAGGCTGCAGTCAGGGGTGTGTTGGTTGGCTGAGGGAGACACAGCCTTTGTCTGGTCTCCTCAGCTGATATTACACCAAAAGGACTGATCTGGGGTAGACTGGAGTAGCTTTGGCCTGTCGAGGTCTGTATTCTGAGCACAGTCTCTTGATGCCATCATTCTTTAAGTAGGGCATGTCTCTATAATATGCTAAAGTGGGCCAGGATTTTCCATGGCATGCTTTACACACTCATTATAGGGATGGAAATTTTAATTTTGCCAGCCCCCTACCAAGAGGATGGGTAATTTTTTTTCTTTGACTTTCTTTTATGGTTAAATATAGCAGTGTCTGCAGTTGTCAAAACACCCATATCCACAAAAAACATGATACCATAGCAGACTGTTGCTAAGATAAGATCTGTCTGCTCTCTGTTTGATACTGAGGCAAGAAATCGCACAGTGGAAAAACATGTAACATGAGTGAGTTGTGTGCAGTTTGATGGCCTCAAAGATACATGCAGTCTGGGCTGCTGAAGTTAAATTTTTCCCCTGGGAGATTGTTGTAATCTTCAGAAACAAGCTCCGCCCAGTTATAATCGGCGTGTTAACTGAGCTGACATTCAGCTGCCACCACAGTACAAAGTATCTCATTGATGTCCTTGACTTAGAGCGGAGATAAGGTGGCTTCACACCAGGTCAAATCTCATGGATCTAATTCATTTGCTTTGAAAATGATGCAATGCATCAGAGTTTTCGTACTGCTTCGCCACTTTCATCAGTACTTGCTGTTGATATATCGGGCTGGTTTAGTCTCTTTACAAACAAGTTGAATTTGTAGTGCATAAGATTTCATGACTTGCAGATCTGGCGACACCTGTGGTTACTGAAGGTAATGGCAAGTGAGTTTTGGTAAGTCTGACTAACTGGATGCAGACTCTGGGTCAGTACTCTTCTCTCCTTCTGTTATCTGCATGTTATTGTTTTCAGAATCTCTGTTGCTGCATCCTGGTCTTAGCTCCGCCCAGGATGACTGTGATTGGTTTAAAGAAATACAAACAAGCCAGAGCATTTTTTTCTCCTGTAGCAAAATGCTAACGTGTGAAATGCATTTTCTGCTCTCATAGCCAGATAGCTCATGCTGTGTTTAGGGGTCGCGGGTTCATGTTTGTGCACGCACAGCAAAAATGCTTCCTTACAAATATTCTTGTACGCTTGCACATGCTTTTCTACTTCCTTGTGTCACATTCGTGCTCATGGTTTTCATACGTATTTTTTCCCAGAATGCAGTGGCTGTGCCCCCCTGTCCCTCCTTGGGTTTTCACATATATCAACCACTTGGGGCAGCAAACACTCCCTGAGCAGCTTCTTAAAAAGAACAACAGTATTTAAAAGACACATATTCTTTTACACTGCCCTTTCTTGAATAAAAGCACTATCTGTCTTTTTAGCAAATCTTCAAAACACTCCAGTAGGAACTGATGTCTAAAAAATTTTTTGAGCATCAAGGTACATTCTGCCACACAAGGCCTGAAGCCTGTTTAAAACTCCCCTCCATGGACTTTTCTTCTGTATTTTCTTGCCTGCTCATTCTGTTCCAGCTGTTTTCTTATGTCTGCTCACTGCCAGAGTGGCTCTGTCTGATTTCTAGGTGTGGTTCCTCCCTTCCCTCCCAGTCACTCACAGTAGCCTCAGTGTTGTTCCAGGCTGGTGCATGTCATCAGTAATACCCTCCAGCTGGAAGGGGCATCTGTGGGCATGAAGCCGAGCCAGCAGACGGCGGCTCTGCCTGGGGAAATGGAACCCGTTTCCCCCTGTTGACGCACCACAAAACAGTGGGCACAAGTGGGCTTGAGTGCAAACAAAATACCCCGTGGCCACCCAGACGTTGCCGTGCGACTCACCATGGCGACCAACATACAGTTGTGATGGCAGGAAAATACAGCCCCTGTTTGGTTTGTGGTGCGGGGATGTGATTCGAGACACGCTTTGATTCAGTCACACACAAAGAGACACTCCTCAGACTTCTTGACTGAGAGAGTTTATAATTTATAAATCTGTCTGGCACAATCGGATCCATACTGAGGTTTTTTTGTTCTTGTTGCTATGGTTACACTGTTAGACTACTCTAAAGCCCAGGTGCATGTAAACAGTCATTGTCTAGTCCGACTTAAATATAACTTTAAGTCAGACCAAGAGACACCTGAATTTACCTGCTGTGTGAAGCTTTAAATAAAGCCGAGTGTCTAATCTAAGACTGACTTTGATAGCCTGTCACGCAATGCATTATGGGTAAAATAATACATTCCCCAGAAGAGAAAGAACAGCGGATGTAGCAGTGTCACGATCCCCTTTGTTCTTCTGAACTTGGAGCCGCTGCACAACAGCCAGTTGACGACATCGGCTGCTTTCTGTTTATCATGGGCAAGGGGATAAACTTAACTAAGTCAGACTTAGTTTTTATGCAACACACAGAGTAATATAGATTATTTTAACATGACTATTTGAGACCAGTTAAAAGCCAAGACTTTTCCTAAACTAGAATTTGCATTTGGTCCCGCACTATTGCAGTATCAGCATTCCAAACAGGCAGGATTTCTATTTGGCCTTGGTTGGCACGAGCCGCCACAATTAACTTACACTGATAAGTCTCATTGTTTTCACATTTCCAGAATGTGAAAAAAAAATCCTGTGCAGTTTTGGGTAAAGAGTAAATATTTATGCTCGCTAGGCAACAGGGCCGAAGCTGAGGCCCTAATGCACATTCAGGATAACTCCCCTCTTCCACTGGTTCCCTGCCTGCTTCACCACCCACACAAGGGTCTCCTCCAGTGTCCTCTCAACCTTTCTGGCTTGTTTTTGAGTGTGTGTGTGTGTTTGGGGAGGGGGTTTCCAAGACCATTACCACTTATATAGCACCAAGGAGTGGCTATAAGCATTTTGCATCCCTGTTTATGAGCGCTTCTCCCTCCAGTCTGGTGAAAGTGGAAAAAAGTTGTCAGTGCATATCAGCGTAGTAGCACAAGAACAAACATCCTGCCATCTATTTTTGATTACTGCTGGCTTGTGTAACAGAAAATGACAGCTTCCTGTGCTGCGAGAAGTGCTTTATTTTTGGTGCTTTGTGTTTTTAAGAGATGAATGACAAGATATTTTTTCCAACTGAGCTTTACTTGGTCGCCAAAAATCTCACTAGATGAACTTGTCAGCACTAAAAGGGAGGTGCAGTTGAGATTTATGGCTTTTTCAAAGACTTCAAATGTCAAAATGCATTAAGGAAAGTAAGCAGCTGGAGGCAAACAGCTTCCTAAACCTTGTAGATTTATAGTAGTTGTTTGATATCAGTGACAGATATTAGGAAAAACTTGTTTCAAACAGACCTTTAAAAGGCATTTGTGGTTGAGCTTGAGAAGTTTGCGTGATGTTTAAGATAATCCTCCTCCAACTGTCCTAATTTGTCAACTCTCAGCTGAAGAAATCCTGCACTCTGTGACTTGGAGTAAAACACCAAATCCTCTACTGTTTACCCAGAGCTCAAGCATTTAGAGTCGGTCGCAGTGACACACAAACATAAGCAAGTACACACATCCAAGACCTGGAAGACAAAAGGTTTAATACAGTGTGAAGATTTCTTTATACTTTGAGTAAAAAGTAAAAAGCACCTCCATTACATAGCATGATCAAGCAATGATAAGTAATAAATTTTTGTTCTTATTCTTCCTCATTAAATGGATATCAGCAAACATGTATAAAAAAAAAAAAAAAATTGAAACCCGCTCAGCTTCCAGGTTTTCTTCCTCCTCATCTACTGACAGCTCAGCATCCTGTGGATTATCTGGAATAAACAGGTCACGATTTCTTCAGAAATTCACTGCTCCTCAGCTTTGTAAAGGCATTTTTTGGTGCAAACATCTTGATGGCTAATTTCCAGAACTTGACTACTCACACCAAAGCAATTTAGATGGTTAAATAGACTACAGATGAGAGGAATATGGGTTTTGGGGGGTTGAAATATCCCTTTAATTTACATGTATTATATAGATTTATTTGACGTTTTAGCTGTGTAGGTTGAGTTGTTTGTTTGTTGCGCAATATGCTTCCTGGAGTTTTCCTTTTCCTAGAAACAGTTTTGTGAATAAACACAGACTTCATAAACAGTTAATCAAATTCATGCTCTGTTTCCTCTTTCAGCCGATCTATGTACAGTTCATCTAGTGAGATTATTTTTCCCTTCCAAAAACTGAGGGGCTGTAATGGCGGCCTGATTGACAAACGAGGTCATGGTCAGTGATCCTGGAAGGTCAATGCAGATCAGGATCAACCACATCGTTGATGTCTTGTGGTGGTGTTGTAACCCAACATCAAATAATGCGCTTAACAAGGATCTAAAATTTTATATCCTATAATATTAAACATCATAGCTTTTTGACATGATGTTTACAGAGTATGAGCCTAAAAAAACACATTAGAGAAAAGACTTCCTCAAGTTATTAAAACAAATCTCTTTGGACATTTAGGATCTTCAGTTTGGTTGAACTCATGTCCTGTGACTGTTCTTTTTTTTTTAAACCCAGAAAATCACTTTAATTGGTCAATGTCTGTTGAACGGGTTTGTCCCAGTTTCAGAGTCACCACTTCCAGGCCAAACTCCAATGATCCGATTGAGGACAGAGTGGTTGTAAATCAAGCTCTTTTCACAGGATGGATTACTATAAAACACAAGAACAGAGTTGCTTTGTCATCTGCAGTACCATGAAAATACAACCAGCTGCATGAGCTGAATGCTTTCTGGAATTATGTGGCTAAAGAGGCTCACTATAACCATTTATATTCCCTTCTTGATTTTAAAAGATACTTTAATTCTTTAAATGAGGAAGAGGGTATGAGCTGCTTAAAATCAATGCTTAACAAGGATTTAAAGGGAAGTTCCAGCAAGAATCACCCCAAATCAATACCCATTATGGTGGATCTTATGTTTGCCACATGTACAAAAACACTCAACATCACCACACAAAGCTGAGTTTCACAACATTTACTAAATGATCATGTACTGAAACAGCTCCTTTAGACTTTAGACAAAGTCAATCTTAATGTTCATATCACATATATGTACATTATGATGTTATGCCAACTATAAACCAATTGTGGGATCACACATCGGTTTGTGGACTCTAGTCTGGCATGTTGTACATCGCCATCTTGGTTTCTTTGGAGCTAGAAGTGACCAAATTTGGACCAGAGGGTGGAGTTGGTGTAGGATGCACATTGCCATGCTTCTTACCTGATCAGATCTCATCCAAAATGTGGTGTGTTAGGGTCCTTTCAATCACAAGTTAGCAACGCCCTCTAGCATACCTTGCTTTATTGTTGGTTTTACCCCATGTGGGACCATCATTAGTCAAATGAACATCATGCTGTGCTGAAGAATTGAAAGTAGTGACCATAAACTAAGTAAAATTCTCTACAGATATAAGTAAGAAGTGGCATCATCTTCTCATGTGTTTTAACAAGTTCAGACTTATTTTTGCAGTCACTAAAGTTGCCCCCTGCTGGCCACCATTGGAAAGAACGTAGGTTCATGGTACTTTGACATTGGCATTCCTTTCAGACTCTGAAGCTTTTACAATATTTATTCTGTCTGTGTGTTACACTTATTTCCTGAACCCACCGTCTTTAAACATCCAGACATCCAGTCCCATCACAAACTCTGAACTCTGTCATATTAATACCACAACAGCCTCTCAATGCCATCAAACCGTCCTTTCCGAAGTCAGGGCGACAGCGAAAACTAGCATGATGACTGCGGTTTGTGTTCATTATGTTGATGACGCAGCCTCGTTAATGTTAAAACAAATGGTTCAGTTTACTGCCACGACCACAAAATAGCACAGATGGTTTAACTCCGGCAAAGTCAACAGTACACAAGCACAGGAGGCGAAGTTCAGCTAAATAGGGCAGAAAATTGTTATACTGTAACATCATAAAAACGTAATGACAAACTAAACTGATGGAACGACTTCCTGGAGATATGATTGGCTACTGTGCAAACTCACAACACCCCCACCTACAGGATGAACACGTGTCATATCCTCTGTTCTCCTTTAAAAAGAGCCAAATAATGTACAAATGCTGAGGAAGCCCTCTTGGAAAAAATGACAGAATCGTGGTTAAATTCTGAAACAATAAACAGTATTTTGGCACTGATTGTCAACATAACTGTGGCCACACTGGGAAACATCATGCCGTCACATGCTACAGTTTCTATGAAGTGTTTAAAGTGTAACATATTGCTGTTTGTGGTCGGATGAGATGAGCACTGAGGAATGTAGGTCTGCACTTAGATTTGAGAAGTGGGATTAAAAGGCGTTAATGAGAAAACTATCATCTCAGATTATGTGTCTTTGGATGGAGTTTGACAGGTTGGTCACCACTCTGCCTCACCACTTTGAATTAAGTCATGTGTTTATGACATCCTCTGACAGTTTGGCTGAGCTCGATGATATTTAAAATGGCTCTACCTCCCCCCCCCTTTTTTTTTAATCAATGATGATTGAAGTTGTTGACATGAAGCACTTGAACGTAAAGTTTTCCACCGACTGGAAGAATAAATTTAAGTTTAGTTCATTATGTATGAGGTGGATGCTGGAATCAGCAGACTGATAGTTGCTGGGTTGTAATGGAAATGTAAAGGTATTGATTTTCGAATGATTGTCGTCTCTTGATGCCTTTATAGGCCAGTGAGGAGTGTGTGTGTGTGTGTGTGTGTGTGTGTGTCTGAGAGAGAGAGGCTCCTGTTCAGTCTGGCAGCCATGCATGAGGACACACCCCTCACTGCAGTATTATAAATCAAATAGTGGAAAAAAACTCCAAAACCCAAAGGTATTCAGTTTGCAAAGACACAAAACAGATATAAACAACAAACCTTCATATTTTAGAGACTGGAATAAGCATTTTTACTTATTAAATGACTAAAACACATATTCAAATACCAAAATTGCTCACTTACTGTCAAATGAATGACAAATGTGCATTTCTCTCTGTCTCAGCTTCTTGTATTTGCTTCTTTTTTTTGTCATGCATGACAGCAAATCAGACATTATTTCTTTTTAAACCTGTTTTTCAGGAAAAAAACAAGCTATTTAGACTAATCCCTAAGTGATTAATTGTGAAAAATAAAATAGATAAATTGATAATGATAAAGATTGTTAGTTGCTGCTCTGGATCATGATTTCTTGCACAAATATTGAAAAAGAAGGAAAAGCTGGAAACAGTTAATGAATATCAGACTGTCAAAGTATCATTAATGCTGATAGTTTAGTGGTTTTATGGGTTTATTCACATTAGACTTGGAATCATATATTTAATTGAATACAGCTATAAGTAAGCACTTTGTATTTAATCTTGAAATCAGATCAGGAAAAAATTATCTTTGAGCTAATGAGCGAAAGTTTCAGAGCAGCGTTTTCATCACTGTGATGTTTGCTGCTGCTGCGTTCCAGCCGCTGATGGCTGTGTGTTGTAATGTGTTGCTTCAGGGTGTGGTTACTCGGGAAGGCTTCGGGTTCGGTTTCACACTACTCCATCACCATCACATACACACAAACACAACCGCACAAGAATACACACATTACGTGTGTTTATGAGCTCACCAGTTTTTGAGCTTGTATCATTCTAGAAACATACAAAACCTTATTATGCTTTTCCCTTTTTTT
>JAPZDZ010000006.1:16703393-16715321 GCA_029783805.1 Acanthurus tennentii | reverse complement strand
GAGGAAAAGCACGTTCCCACTCCTCCTGTGATGTGACTGTTACTCTTCAGAGGCCTATCGTGCCATTATTTATTTTTATTTGTTAAAATCTTGTGAATGCAGTAGCCTGGTTTTAAATACTGTAATTTCCCGACTTATAAGCTGCTACTTTTTTCCGACGCTTTGAACCTTCTGGCTTTGAACCTTCCGGCTAATTTACGGACGAATATAAAGGTATATAAAGGAATATAAAGGAATATAAAGGAGAACATGTTTGATGAAGTAATTCCGGTGCTGTTAAATTCCGACACTGAATAAGACGGCTTCAATGGTTTAAGTTGTTAAATTTAGTGGGTACGGCTTATATACAGGTATGGTTTATAGTCGGTAAAAGGTTTGCTAAAGTTAATTTGATTGTGATTTTCCCCTTTTTTTGCATGCAAATATAAAAAACTCCAAGAAAGGTCAACTTTAATCATCATTCTGATGTCATTTTATGCATCAAAGGGTTGAATTTAAAATTTATACAGTGATTTACAGGAGAAATCAAACAATCGAGATATATATCATGTATTGCGATATAGCCTAAAAATATCAAGATATTGGTTTCAGGCCACATTGTGCAGCCCTAGGTTTGCTCTAAGGTTTTCTAAGCCAATTTTTAACTGGGGAATTTTCGTTTCTTGTACTACTTGAATGAACTAGAAACACTTGTACAGTACGTAATGTGTCAGGTGTCTTGATTGAAACTTTTTGAATTGATAAAGCTCAAGTCTAGCTTATGTAGACATTAAGCCATCATACTGAACAAAACTATATCCCAGCACACTCTGTCAGAGATGTGACAAACTTGCAAAATAACATAATTACTGTATCCTCATGTAGCATGCACTTAATGTCATTATCATCATTACTCCCCTCATTATCATCAAAGACCAACGGAAGGAGAATATGTACATCCTGCTCTTGCACACATACACACAGGTGCACACACACACACACGCACACACACACACACTCTGGAGGCTTTAAGTACATTCACATGCTGTACCAAAGTCATCACGTCCACATCTGACGGAGGAAATTATATATTCAATTTCCATAGAGATGAGCTGAGAGTTACTTTCAGCTCCTCTTCCTATTTGAAGCTAATGAATGCAGATTGAAAAGATGTTGATTCCTTCTAAACAAACGCCCCCAACACCTGCACATCAAGTGGCAAGTCTGTCCTCTCCAGCACTGGAATAGAAAACATGATTTAAATATTCATAATCCTCAATGCACTGAATGAATAAGCAAATTAATAATTCGTCCCTTTTTTTTTTACCCTCTCTCTCTTTCCTGTGGAGGTTTAAGAGGGTGGTCAAGAGCAAGTAGTCTGCTTTACGTTAAATGGTGCAATTTGTTTTCTGGGGGTTTTGATAAATGAGTCGTCTCTGTTGCAGTGATGTTTCCTATTAGTCATGATCTGAGAAGTCCTCTGTTTTTTCTTTTTTTTTTGTTCACCTTGGTCACCAGAGAGGAGGAGTAGGTCCAAGCATTGGATAGGATGTGGACGTCACATTGCCTCCCACGTTGGAGCAAAGCACTACTTGGATCTTCAGTGCTAAAAATATACGCACTTACAGAGCTGTATGTATGTAAGAGGCATTTGAGCTTCGGTCGCTGCTGTAGTCTCAGTATGTTTTGTATTTTAAGCCACCAAATAATGACGGTCATATTGTTTTTATAGGCATGAGAATGTGTCTATTTAGAGCCCATCAGAAAGAAATGCTAATCGTTGTATTTTAAATTTGTCTGTTTTAATTGTATAAGCTCCTGGAAGCTAAAACATAAATGATGTTTTATTTTTGGGGCAACTAGGACCTCTTGGTTCACTTTGGAAAATGCCATTGTCTTAGCAAAATATGAAAAAATGTACTGTATCTTACTGTGAGTCTAAAAGTGTTGACAGGCATGGTTAACAAAAAGAAAGAAAGGCTTACAAAAGCCGCTTATAACCTATTTTATGGATAAACTTTACATGGTCGTTTTCCAACAGTACAAAATTGGAATCATGTTTTGACTAACCCTACACAATTTGTGTCGGATAAAATAATGATTAACTGAGTGGTGTGTACGAGCAACGAGTATTTGGTAATGCTTGATTAATGTTTGAGTTATACACTAATGTTGAATTCGAAACATCAGCTTAACACTGAGTTAGTTTTCTGCGATTTGAGCCTGATTAAGAAATTGCAGTAACCATGTATGATGCTGGACTCAAATGCTGGAACCACACTGACAACCTCTATTTGTCTTGTGTGCAAATTAGTGATAACACAATTTCAATATTGGAAAATGATTATATGTTTCCTCCAAAGGTTACTTGACAAAGAAAATGAGAAAATATTTGTCATTACACAAGGTAACTCTAGTTGTGTACTTAGCTATATCTGTGTTGTCCTTGTAGAAATGAAGTAGATTTGTTGTGTGTTTCCAGTAAGGAAATCTCAGTTGGGTTAGTGCCTCAGGAAAAGCAGGACAGTTTTTAATTTTTCCACACTCGATGTATGAAATGTTTTTTGGCAGCCTCATTGGCGGTAACAGGATACCCCGAGCTCTTTGAGTCACTTCAACAACTTAAAATAATAACACTGGCTGGGAGCCATGTCTTCCTTGGCCGGTACCAGTCTGTGGCACTGCCATAGCTACATCTTTTTTTCTGCCTAAAAAGCACTTAACCTGCATTTTTTAAATTAAAAGAGGCACCGACATAGCAGCGTAGACAGAACTGGTGCATTTCATGATGGTGGCAGTCTTCAGCACAGTAAACTGTTGTGTCAGGTATGACCCTCGTGTCAAGACGGCTTGACCTTTTTACACAGTGGTGGAGCAGTCATATTAGAAGATAATATGAAAGTAGACAGCTAAGGAGAAAAGAACACCAGGCTACTTAATGCTCAAACTGGTGAAAAACAAGAGAGAGAGACAGAAGGGGGACATGAACTGTATTAGGAAGAGAAATAATGGGGCAACCAGTCAGAGACTATTTCTCTCACGTAATTTGTGCAGATAGAAGGGTAGCAAATCACTCTTTTCGTTATCAAAGGTTAATTCAGAAATTACAATATAATAAAAAGGGTTCAGACACAGCAAATTAAGAGAAAACATCTCACCTGTGTATGATGCGCTTGGTGCGTAGGTATCCCAGGGCCAGAGCCAGCTCACAGATATAGAGTTTGACGGTGCTCTCTGAGAAATGGACGTTCTGCTGGAGGTGATAGCGCAGGTCTCCTCCCAAAAGCAAGTCCACCACCATGAACATGTCCTCCTCATCCTGGAAGGAGTACCTGCAGAGGGGGGTGCAGGCCAAGAGGAAGTGTGCCAGGACCAGAGAGATGCCAGGTAGTGGCAAGGACATGAGATAGAAATGAAGGAGATTTGGAAAAGAGGATGAAATGGAAATGGGTCGATGCATATAAATGGAGGGCGGTTTACAGAAAAGGGGAGATGTGCAATCAGAATGGAGGGGGAGATGCAATCAGAAATGAAAGTGGAAATGACGGTGGTGACAGAAAGAATAAGAAATGAGAGGAGACAAAGTCAGCAGAGAGGGAGATTCGAAGGGAAGATTATTGTGGAGATGTGCAAGTTGCAGGAAAAGAGAAGGAGGAGGGGAATAAATGGACGGAAGAGGAGGATGGTGAGGGGAAGGAGGGGAAAAGAGAAACATATTTACCAAAAAACAAGAAGGGTCCTTGAAAGATGAAGGACACAAAACCTTTTTTTTTTCAAGGGGGGACCCACACTGCTGTCTAAATAAGCAGAAGGTTGTTTTCTAAGTGTCTGGATTGCTGCCACGTTACAGATACAACACTTTTACCGGTCTGTAATAAAATAGGATGACAAGTGCAAATTGAACTCTTGTCAGCCTCGTACTTTTAAGCCGAATCCACCTTCAGAAGATGGTGTAAAAAGACTTAAGTACAAAGGGTTTAAAAAGAACAAACGTTTCAACAAAATTAACCCTCAGTCTTTCAACCTCATCATCTGTGGAAAACACAACCTCAGGAGCACTTGAAGTGTCCCTGAGGGGAGATGTTGCTCTATTCTGTAGGACTTAAAACGAGCTGAAGAAAAACACTTGTTACACTCTTTCACATTGCAGGAGAGCACCTACATGTTGGCTGAGTCGTGCCTGAGGCAAAGCTCATTATCCTGTATTCAAGGCTAACAAGCTAAGAAAATCATTTATTCTCTTTTTACACAAGTGACTCCAATAGCTAGGAGACAAGTGAGACAGGCAACACAGAATTTAGATTTTCCAACTATTTAAAGTCTTTATTTATATGCTTCTTTGTCTTTTGTCCCTCGTCTTTCTTCTGTCTTTTTTCTTTTCTCTCTCTTGACAATTAACATTTTCATTATTACTGTTTAGACAATTTTTTAGACACTACCAGAGGGACAAAAGAGCAAAACTGTACAACTGACACCACTCTTTACTCCCACCAAAGAGTCTGATACTGCGAAATAAATATCATCTGCATATATAGAAATACAATCTGGACGCATTCACCAACATCATAGCTGCTTTTTGTTTTTGTTGCTCTCTGGTTTTTGAAGCAAAAAAAAAGCAAATGAGGACAGTAAACATAGAAAAAAAAACATAATCTCTGCTGTGATCACATTAGTGGTCAACAAACAGCTTATCCTTTTTTTTTTTTTTGCATTACATGAGCGATGTGCACGGTGTTGTTGAGCATTTGTACATCTCCCATCTAATGAACATCGGTGGTATGAAAAACACTAGTTATAGCTCTTTATTTGTGTCCAATCAGCGATATTGTCTCCTCTGGTGGTTCCCTGCTCTGCTTTTATCTGTGTTTAGGGTTAACAGGTTTTCCATCAGACTGCTGGAGTATACTGCCATTTCATTAATGCAGACCATTACACATATTAAATATCCTTTGTGTCAGTGTGTAGTAGAGAAAACTAATCTGTCTGCTTGCATATCTTCACAAAGGAAATGCACACGTTTTCACCTCTTTATTTTATGAGTGAAATAAGATCTGATTGAATTAATTTTGAAGATTTTTAGTACTATAGTTTTTGCCCGCATGCATAAGTCCTCTATTAGTTTGTAAAGGGTGTTCAGAGTGATAGTGCAGCTTGTTGGCATCAATCTGTTCATCCATCCATCAAGCGCTGCCATGCTCAACAAGCTTTTATCAGCACGCGGCCCTACTACACTGCTATTTGACAAGCTGTTGCACAAATCATCACTGCTTTTACATGCTGAGCGTCCCACCGGGGCAACATCTCCCAAACGATGAGCTAATTAGTTTCTCTCCCACAAGAAACTAATTTATGCGCAATAATATCTAAAAAAGTGCAGCAGCCAACATTTTTCTGGCTCGCCTTAAGCGTCGCTGTGTGCAACACAACATCTTAAAATCTGCAAGTTTTGATCTTTCATAAAATTTGGAGAACTGCAGCAGTGCACCTCTCAGATCCTTTAAAAGTTTCCCAAACTGAACTAAAAAGGCTAGAATTTCACTGAACACTTCCGCTCGGTGACTTGTGCTTTTTTTTTTGTGGGTCCACTGGGGTTTCTACTGGCAGACACTTTCTGTAAGGACCGTCGTCTTGGCTCAAGCATCAGCTGCCGAGGGGTAGTTTTCTGCCACGTTGGTGAACTCCCCTCCTCAGGGCTTTCCTCCAAAAGACTGGAGGTGGTGCTTTTTCTGTGCTGGACAGATGGGGATTGATTGAGCTGACTCAAAAACTGAGGCCATCGGCAATCAGATGTTGAGTGGTCTCAGCATTATCTGAGCCTTAGCAGACAGAGTGTGAAAGACTATCCGTGAGGCGTCCGTCCTGAAGATAAACACACACACTCGCCAAAGTCACAAAGCATGCATGAAAATACACAAGTGTGCACACAGACAGCACTCTCCTTCTGCATGCGGCACTTAAATATTATGATGTATCATCACAAAACAACTTCAACTGGCAAAAAACCAACGCATCTTGAATTTGAATGGGTGGCTCCATCCCAGACACAGATGCACCATCAAACAGACACACAGCACATCAACAAACAGTTCTCCAGAAATGAATATCAGATTTAGAAGTGAGAGGGGGCCAGCCTTTCCCACTTAAACTCTACAATACAGTGGAGTTGAACGAATGAGACCAGCTGCAATGCCATCAGTCACCCAGACAAGCAAGAATGACTCGGCCACGCCTGCAGACACTGAGGTTCTCTGAAGTATTTGGCAAAGTTTGTGTGTGTGTATAAGAAGAGTTATAGCATAATGAGATGATCCTTTTTCTTTGTTCTGTAAAGAATTTAAATGCTGTTCTGAGTGTATTTACAGTTCAAACATAAGGATCGGTCAGGAGTCAGAATGTGTTATATAATCTGTGGAGCTCAGTTGTGGTGCAGTTTACAGAGATGTGAGGTAATCTGTGCAAAATGTACACAAGCTTAGTATTCATATCACAAAAGAGCCATAATACCAACAAACTGAGACAATAAAGAACCCATGTTACCCTTGAAAAAACACAGAGTATCGATCTGTAATATGCTGGTCTGATTTTCTAGCTTTTTTTAGGTGTTTCAAAGGAAATGCCTACAGCCTGCACCTTTTAAATCAAGATATCAAGGTCATTAATTTGTCCTTGTACAACACAGAGTTGCACAACAGCATGAAGGTTATAGTCCTTCATGGTACACACAAATGCTCTTGATGCAGAACACAAAGGATAAGGATAGGATAAAAATATGTAATTTTGAGCAAAATATAGTAAATTATGTACACATATACATATATACATGTATATGTTAGAAAAAATCTGGAGTGCATATTTTGAATTTGCATCTGGGGGAATGTAAACAGCAGCAAAAAGATAATAAGGATAAAATGTTTGGCATCATAGCATCAAAAATGCCCCTTAAAAATAAGTAAATTACTTAAAAGCACCAGATTCTGAGAAATGTAGACGCCCATTGAGAGTCAGTCTACAAAGACTTAAAAAGAATCAAAGTTCCAACTGCTGCCATTAAAGAGAGAGATGACTGAAGTGACAGAGAGGATCAGAGTGTGTGTGTGTGTGTGTGTTGGAAAACGATATGACGCTCAAGTCTGGCACAAAGAGAAGAAGCACAGATCAAAAAGCCCTAATATTAACACTGCATTCTCTTAAATATCAAACGATGGTTCACTTTGATCCAGGATTTGTAATTTTTTTGGGACCGTCTGGGTTCATAGATGGTCAAAAACTTTGAACTCCAATTATGCAGAGCGCTGAGACTCTCATTTAAGGACAGAAATAACTCAAATTCTTGTACGATCTTTTATACGGCCATTAGAGAAAATATGATGAAAATATTGTCTTGAGAAAAAAGCATAGAAACGGAAAATTAACTTTAAATGGGTGCAATAATTTGAGATCAAACATGAAAAAAAATTAAAATGTGTAAACTTTTCCCTAATTTTGACAGTCAAAGCTTAGACTAGGCAAGCTGAAAACGATAAACTACGAAAAACAAGCTCTTCAGTGGCTTTAAATGTGAGCTGGGAAGCAGAGTGTGTTTGCTGTATAGACTCCCTTTTACTCGGTCTATTAATCATATGATTAACTGTATACGTCTCTCTTTTTCTCCATTTAAACCTCTTTCTATGGCACTTTTTCCTCTCCTTTTAAGTCAACTTATTGTCTCTCTGCCCTCTCTCTGTCTCCCACACACACACACACATTAAAAAGACACACATACAGTAAAGTGTAAATACATCTAATGCGGCAGAGGTAGTAAGAGTGGTAAAGACTCTAAGAAGCTGCTGTCAGAAGCATTTAGGCGACACAAGCGAGACTGTAATTGCTCTTTTTCTTGGCAGACAAACAAACTGGCTCCTTACAGGAACACAGGAGTTTATTTAATTGCTATAGCACAGTATAGCACACTATTAGACAATAACATTTCTAATTAATTTTGTAATGACTTTAATCTTAAACTTTATTATGTCTGATTTAATATTTTAATATAAATATTTTTTGGGGGGGGTTGGAATTATTTTCTGAATTGTTTGTGTTTTATTTTCATTATCTTACATTTTTGTCATATTTTGTACAAAATCCTCATTGTTGCTTTACAATAATCAAACATTATTTCGCAGCCAAGTCAAACTGCAGTTGATGGCTGATTCATCACTCTCTTTACGCCACAGGATTTCGACTTTGGAAAACCCACCTGTCACTGAGCATTTATCAAAGTAAATGTAGCAGCTCTTTATAAACTGGTTAGATGACTGTTCATTGACACAGAAGCCAAAATAGATGTCAGCATCAAAATGCAAGGTATTATTACTCTGTCATACAAAATATTCCCTACTGAACGAATGGTTTGGGGTTAAGGAGGGACGGCGAGTCCATCAAGTCAGTCGATAGTGTGGGTACTTTGTGAAACCAGTTTAATCGAGTAGAAAACCAGCTCTCATGCTTGGCTGAGGTTTCCATGTTTATTGTCCCGCAGGTCTTTCCATCAGAACGCCCAGGTGGTAAAAACTGAAAGGGTCTCAGCTGACATTGTTCGGGGAAGTTGTTCTGTCTCATAATCAAACAAGAGCGACTGACTCACCGCAATCTCTCACGCCGTTGCCCCGAGAATAAAGCGGCCATTAAGACGGCCAACAGCCTGCCATGGTTATACACACAATGAGGCCCTTACAGTAACCTCTAATACCTGAAATGCACACACACTAAAACAATGCAACCTGGCAGCAAGTCCCAAATGTACTGTACAAACCTGACAAGTACACAAGTACAAACATACACACAACAACACACACACATATTCAGCACATAAACCTGGTCCAAAAAATGAGTATTTTTTCTAACTACTTCAGCACTTGACTGTCTGCATTAGTGCACATTATTGCGTTCATGCAAAGGTATTATAGCTGCAAATCAACTTTGTACCAATGGGACACTGACTTCATGCTATCTGAACTTTTTATGTTATGTTATTTCAGCAATATCTCCACTCTGTTTAGAGTGTGAATTGGACCCCAGTGACCATAATAAAAAAGAAACCTTCAATATCTTTTAAAAACAAGCGTTCTTCTATGCTTTTTTCTTTGATATGGCGCCACAGTGTTTAGAAGGTGTTTGATTATGAATGAAGTGTCTTCCGGTCTGCTTCCGCTGCTGTCAAAATGAATTAGAAATGGTGCTCATTAACTTGTTTGTCACAGGTATTCAAGGCGACGGGTCACAAGTTACCCAAGTCACCTTTACAGTCACATAACACCATTTATGTATAGTGTGATTTAAAAGAGCCTACCGGTGTTGAAGCTGTGTATTAGTGTTAAAAGTTCTATGTTGATAATAAACTAGAAAATAGTGTCATCACAGCTGAGCAGCTGTAACCAAGTGCTCCAATTAACACTTTGTTGGTGTGGCTCAATCGTCGCTGTAAGTGTTACACGATTTACAATTAACACCACTATCAGCAACATATGGTGGCAAGTTATTTTGCAGGACCGCAGTATAAAAATGTGCACCAGAAATTTAAAAAAAAAAACAAAACATGAAAGCACATGAGGTTTGACCTATTTTTTTCCATGTTAAATATGTTTGGCCAACTTCATAAGAATTTTATGGACTTTGTTTATCATTTACAGGAAAGGGAAGCCTGCATATAAAGATACGGTCATGTTTTTTTCAGTCTTTTTCACACGCATCCTATGGAACATATGCAATGCTTGTTTATTTAAGCCATCTACAAGTCTGTTTTCTTCACTCCGCATGCTCCTGTTTTAGTGTTTATCTTTGATTACAGGATTTGTAATGAAATAGAGAACTGTTGATGTTGCTGCTAACATACTGCTTGCTTGAGTTCTCCCAAGGTTACTATTAGATAACTAAAGGTAAGATCACAGAGAGTAGAGGAGTAATAAAAGAAGGAAATGGACACAGATGTACAAGGAGACAGTAGAAGATAACCATCCATCCAGTGACTATTTTTCTTTTCATTCTGACAAAACCATTACATCATTGAGTGTCTCCATTAGTGTTTTGCAGCTGCAAGGACTGAAACCGACAAGTTCCTAAGCATCCATTAGCAGCTGTTGCACGCCTTGACCAGCATTTTGGATAGAGAGCAGAGAACAGAGTCACACTGCAGAATAGCAGCTGTACATTATGTCGACACGGGGAACTCTTTTCATTAGCCTCGCCGCAAACTGGTTTCTCTCTCACTTTCTTGTTCTCTCTTGTTTTAGTTGTTCCTCTTTTATCTTCTCTCTCTTTCCTTGTCTAATTCTGTCCTTCTGTCTTTCTTTCCTTTCCGTTGCTGTATCTGCTCTGCCTCACATGCATTTCAATGTGACCTCTTGTGGCCTTCAGGCAGCTGGTCTGATGGGAGAGCATCCTGCATGGAGCTTTTAGAGGCACAGGCACCTCAGGCCACTTCAGTAATGGAAGGATCTGGAAACCGCAGGGGCTCAGCTAATGGTAACATGTCCTTACAAAAGGACTTTCTTTCCCTCTCAAAGGTAACAGTTGTGACCATGCAAGGTCACATGGTTAATTCAAATAATACAAAAAAAAACTGCTGAGGTTTTTTTTCTTACAGATTGAAAATGTTTCAAACACAAATTATTCCTGTTGTTGGTAGATTATGACTCTTAAATCAAGCAACACATGTTTATACTGCAAATTCCTAATATTATTTTATTTCAGTATATGTCAAAATAAAGAATTACTTCCTTTCTGTAAGAGTAATGGAAATGTTGGCAATTTTCTAAGCAAGAAAGGACAGCATCACTTTGTTCCATTATTTAAATGTGATTATATTGGAGTCCTTACATCAACACTTAACATGAAGTGAATAAACTAACCTGCCTCAGTCTAAACTGATTTACGTTTATTAAAGAATATCTATCGAAAACCCACAACAAAAAAATCAGCAACAGTAAATCTACTAAAATAACAAAAGTGCTTATCAAGACTTTGTTGTTCAATGCAAGGTTTTTGCACTTATGGTAAATAAACAGACATGCGATCCATGCATTTCCACACACGCACACACATGCACACCATCTGACCAAAGCCCCTTGCTGACAGAAACAGAGCCGGCCAGCCTCTCAGACGGTGACATGTTGGATCGATGCCGACAGCCCTGCGACCTTTCTCCCACCCCATCTCCCAACACCTTCTTTGACTGACAGCCCCCATCACTCCGTGTCTAATGCTGCCTGAGAACACACGCATGGATGCACCCTCATGAAAAAATACACTCACCCGTACAGAAAGCACACAGGAAATGAATGATCTCGTCTAAGATATACTGCAGAAATAAAGTAAGCTACACATGAACATATTCAGCCTTTGGTTTCATTAAGGGGGTAAAGCGGACTGTAACATTCCAGATTGGTGTTGTAGTCCCTTGGATTAATGAGTAAATAATCTAATTGGCAGTTTTACGCTTAATGATGTCAAGCTGCAGCCCTGCTTTCCTCTAAAGTGATGCCATCAAGACAATCACTAAACAAATCAAAAAGTAATGGCACCCTAGGGTCCTACACCTCTCAAAACAGTCCTTTGTCTGATCTCATTCCTTCCCTTCAGTGGATTTATGCTCCCAGATGTTTAAACCTGTGGTTGTTGTTCTAATTGTCAGCATCTAGCTAGCTACAGAAGGAAATCAAGTGTTAAAAGAGTTCGTCTTTTCTGAAGTAGCTGGTAATTTCAAACGCTAGAATTCAAACAGAGCTCAACAGAAACTACCTACAAAGTACAGATCAGTTTGGGAGTTGTCTTGGGATCTCAGGATTTTCCTGTGTTTGTAATCACACTTCAACTCCTGCTTTTACTAAACTAGGTGTTTCAATTTATGTTACTGGGTTCCATCATGGTGACATTTTGACGTGGTAACAGCACTTGGCCTGAATGACTTCTTGT
>JAPZDZ010000006.1:16606504-16619853 GCA_029783805.1 Acanthurus tennentii | reverse complement strand
TTAATTTAAAAAAGGTTGCAGTTCATTGAAGGACATTTGGAAGTTGTAGTGGCTATTCAACAAAAAAAATGGTTTCTGAATTAGTATGCAGACAAAATACAGTCACTTGATCAATAACACTGACAATGCAATGAGGTGGGTAAGGAGATAGGTGAATAGCTGGCCTTTCCAAGTCATGAATAAATGATTTGGGGGAAAGCAAATTATGTCTGCATGACAGCTTAAATGCTATTCCCCTGCTCTTATCTCCAGGCACAAATAACCACAGGCACAGACGAGCTGGGTCGCCATAACAATAACAAGAAGTGGCTACAAATAGGCCTCTTGAAACACTCTTCTAACTTAGTGGCATGCAGGAAATTTCAGAGCCAGCATTAATTTTCTTCTCGTTTTAGCTGCTGCAGTTTCTCCAATGAGTTCATCGAGACATCTCTAATGCAAACACATAAACTTGGCAGGAAATCAAGGCTGTAACACAATCCTGAACTCAAAAGGAACGTGTTTTGAGAAGTTACTGTATCACTTCCATCAAGAGGTTACTGTATTTGCATAAAGAGTATTTAGAGCAGACGTGCTGAAACAGGAATCGGTCTTACAGGAGATAACCGCTGAGCAGTTAACCCCATGACTTCAGCACCATTTCTTCCATGTTACAAGAAACGACTTTGTGTGGGCTTAACTGATACACCATGAAACCACCTGATGTTTGCTTTCCTTGTTTGAGTGAGTAAATGATATATTAATAAAAATTTACAGACACAGATGCTGTTTGTGATCATCAGTGTCTTGATTATAAATGATTGTGCTCATTTGTTACAGCCCATCTTGTGAAATGAAAGAAAACAAAGACGCAAAAAAGCAGAGTTAGCAAGGAAGAAGAGAGAATGTGTAAATATGTGCAAAACACTGACTGTACAGAGATGTAGGCCTATCGAATTCTCCAAAAAGACCTCAGATCTCACAGAATCAACTCAACTGGTAACAGCAACACCTCAATGGAAAAAGACAGCACCTCTGTTCTCTGCTTAACCATCCTATTTCTGACAGCAACCAACTCGTTGACTCAGGTGTGCTACAAAAATGAAAGACAGGATGTTCATATACATTCACTTCCTCTTTCTAGTGACTAACATGGAGACTAAAATAACCTTAAGAAAATACTACAGCTGGCTGCTCAGCTGAGGAAAAAACAAGTGGTCCTGTAGCTTCTGGCTTTTTTAAACTAAACTTCTATTTTTTTAGCCATGCCCAGGAGACTTTTGTGGCTTCCTGAGGATGAACTAAAACGATTTCGATGATACTGTGACTTTTCATCCCCACATGAGGCTGACAGTTTTAATTGTCATGTGTTGACAGCTACTGAACAGACTGCCATGAAACTAGGTACAGATATTCTTAATTCTCAGAGGATGAATATTAATATCCTTGTTAATTGTTTAGGTGAAGGTCCCAGCTTGTACGGTAAAATATACCAACATCTGCCTCATGAATTGGCACAAAATTTGGTACAGGCATTGATGGCTTTCAGACAGTGTAATGCAACGATACGATACAATACCGTGCAATACAATACGATACGATGCAATACGATACAATGCAATACGATATGATGCAATACAATACGATACGATGCAATACGATATGATGCAATACAATACGATGCGATGGGATGCGATACGATGTGATGCGATATGTTTTATCCAGCTATGTGCAGGTTGAATTTTTTTGCCTATTAGTGACAGGTTGACAATTATTGGATGGACTGCTCACAAAATGATAACAGTAACCAAATAATTTCAATTCTGGCTGATTTTTGCACTTTTGCGCCTACACTAACGACCAAAAACAAACAAACAGTGGACCAACTTTGGACCAACTTTGTCCGCATAAGTATTACAGCCCCCACAGAACAGTACTGCATGAGGGAGACTATTGAAAAGGAGATTAACTAGAAGAAGAATGAGAGGAGACATTCCAAATCTCTAAGGTATTGACAACATCTTGCCTGGGCAGCCGAAAGGACACACTGTCTGGACAGCTCACGAAAACTAAAGAGATTTGAAAGTCAACCCTTAGACGCCTTCGGTTCTCCTCCCCACTCTCTCCCTCCTTCTCTCTGTCTCTTTCTTGCTCTCCTCCCCTCATCCCTCCTCAAACAGAGAGCTTTCTTGACGGTTTTCCAAACCTCTCAGGGGTCAGGACAGAAGCACTGACTCAACACTGCCCACTCTGTATGCAAGGCAGCTCATGGGTGCAGCCGAGAAAAGGGCTTGTTTGGAGTGGGAGGAGGGAGGGAAGGAAAAGCTGCCGCCTTAGAGCCACGACTGAGGCAGGATGGACTTTATGGCAAATCTCAGAGGCAGCAACTGACCAAGGATATTAAACAACTTTTGTTTCCTGAGCAAAACGAGGGAGGTAGAAGGAGACAGATAGAGAGAGATGTGGTTGCACACTGAAAGCTGTCCTCAGCACTCACCTCTTAAACATAAAGCTCACTTTAAATGAATCCCTCCTGTTTTTCACCCTATTTTGGCTCATCAGAGAGATTTGAGTTTCTAAAACCTTTACATAACACCAAATCCAAAGACTTAAAACATGTATTAAATGAAGACTTTCCTCACAGATGCAAGGATGTAACCTGTTTTGGACTCCTGATTTCACTCCCTAAAGACTTAACTTGAGACTTGGAAATATAAGACGTTAATTTCATATTTTGACCTTGCAAAAAATCTATGAAAACAATAAAAAATAAAAAGCTAAGGCAGCTTTAAATATGTAATACTCAAGTCAACCTTAAAGTTATCTTGGCTGTAATCAAGTGAACTTCTGAGTTTCAGAAAAGCAAATCTGAAGTGACTTCTTAGGTCTTTTGCTGAAAAGTATCAAGACAATGCAGGACTTGACGTGAGACTAAGCATTAGCTTAACTTATCAATCAGCTAGGACTTGACTTGAAACCTATGATTACGAGAGTGTAAACTTGACTTTAGCCTTGTTTTAAGACTTGAGGCTTCACATTTGCTCCTGGTACATGATATTTAAGCAAACAAGAGCTGTGATTGCTTTCTTTTGCTGATGAGAGTAAGATAACAAGAATAAGACAGTAGCAACAGTATAATTTCAACTGATTGAGAAGGGCAGAAAAAATACCCTCAAGATTAATGGAGTGACAGGTTCATAGAAACATATCTGATCTGCTAAAAATAAAATATTGTACATCCCATGGTGGCAGGCTGAGAGATCCCCGGCCAAACAGAGTTGCCAAAACAAGTATGTGAAAAGAAAAAGGGAAAAACGTCAACCCAAATAACAAATTCATTATCTACTTCTGGAGAATGAACGTCATCACATCTTTTATGATAGGGAGGCCCTAAATAAACAGATCCACATTCCAGCTTAGATTTTGACTCATCGTTAACAACCCCAACCTTAGATAACTGGCCAAGAGCATATCAGGTCTTTTTACATGGCTGACCTGCTCACTTGAGAGAGCATTGCTCAAGAATTAAGAGCAAAAGGATCAAATTTATCACTTTTAGGTAAATGTCATGCATGAACCCATTACAGGAGTTTAGTTCTGTGAGAGGAAATCAGACAAAAGAGAACTGGCTGAGTTTTAAATGGCACACTTTTGAAACTTAAGTGGTGGACTTAGAACAAAACGCATCAGGAAAGCTTTTGGTTTAGTCCACCTGGTAAAAAGAAATTCTGCACTATGCACACATGCAGACAGGCCACTTTGCTGATGTGGAGATACCATATAAGTAAAAACACTTCCCAGGCCTTGAACAAACCAAACCGAACCGAGAAGGGAAAACCACTTCCAAGTCTCGTTATGTTGTTCTCAGCCCACAGTCCAGACTTTTGCTCCGTGAGTGATTTTTTTTTTTCTTGGATATCAGGAAAAATGTCAGCTTGCAGAGGCACTGAGCACAAGGGTTTGGTCCCTTCCTCTCAGATATTTTAATTATCTCTTCCTTTCACAGAAAATAGGAGTGAAAAAACCTACATCGACCCCTAGATCTTTCATAGGAAGCAGACAAAAAGTAATGATGGTGTAACTGTATCCACACTCTGAATGCTTTTTTTGACTGTAATACTGAGTGTAAGGATAATAGAGGATAGTATGAAAAGCTGTGTTTTCTATTTTCTATCTGTCCTCCCCCCTCCCCTCCACCCACTCAGATTTCATCAAACAGTCTAAAAGAGCGTGTGTGTGTGTGTATGTGTATTCCCTCAATGAGTTCCAGACCTGAAAGGCCACAAAAAAAAAAAAAAAAATTCTACTCCCCACTCGTCCCGAGCCTGGTAGGGGAGATGTGGGTGGGGTCTTTGGGTGAGGCTTCCTTCCCAACTCTCATAAAGGATTACTATCTAAATCCCGAACGATTTCAAAAGTTCATGGAGAAAAAGCTGGAGCACTTATTCTGAAACAAACTTCATAGTGACATGTACTTTAGTGGAAACCAAAAAAGAATTAAGTGTCATTTTGGCCACTCAGGTTTTACAGAAGATGATGATTCAGCCTTAACACTGAAAACACTCTTAATAAATGTTATTTGTTCCAAACTTCCAATTTCATTTGTACAAGTGGAGTATTTGTATGTCAAATTGGCTAGTATATAACATTTCACCAAATTGTCCAACATTAATGAATGTTTCATATGTTTATGGGTTAAGTGCTTAGAAATAAGCTGAGTCAGCTTAATGTTTGAAAGAAACACACACAAAATACAGAGAAGTTGGGTCATAACCAATTATGATCTCAGCAGATTGTTCTGTTTGGATCTTTCGTGTGCAAAATAATGAGTTTTCCTCTAATCCACTCATAACCTGTCATTAAGTCATTGTTGTCCATGTTTCAACTCAACGTGTGCAAAAGGTTTTGGTGCAGACACGACGATGCAAAATGATTACAGTGATAATTTACAAGTTAACTGTTCTTTGTGTAATCTTATTATTATTATACAATCGTTTTGATCTTTTAGTCAAATAATTCTCACAAAATAATAAAAAGTGCCAATGCAATTTCCTAAAATGAAAGTTACCCCTTCAGTCTGCTCGTTTTGTCCAAGAAACAGTCAAAAACCTCATACAGATACTGGAGACAGCAGGCAATCCTTAAATCTCAGAGGCTGGGAGATGCAGTGGATTTTTGGCATTTTCTTGATGTTTCTAAATTGAATATCAAATCTTCTTCTCTATTCATCTCAAACAAGCCACTGGTGTGTGGGTGTGTATGATGTGGGTATGTGAATAAAAAGGGCCTTGGGGACATTTTGTGTTTATTAACTCTTACCTGGTAGGAATGGAATGATCCTGCGCTTCGGGTCCTTCTGGCCTCCTTCCACCGGGAATTTATCCAGCAATTCCATCTGAAACACCCCCAATCAATTTACACATATGAGCACACAAAGCATTTACACTCACGCAAAGAAATACACATAAACATACACCTCACATTACGACACAACAGGATAGCTGTGGCTTGAGAGGAAGGCATCTCATTTTTTAAAATCAGCAGTTCCTATAAGGAATTTAGCCAATAAACTAAGGTCTGCCAATGATTAGCAATGTCCTGAGCAGATGGTATGGCTTTCCCCCTTTGCTTCATATGCTGCTGCAGCAAAGGGGCTGTTAGCAGCAAGACCCACTGACATAGTGGAACATTTCTGTTTCCATTATTTTCAAATGCCTGAGAGCAGCGATTCCTTAAATCTGCTATATAGTTTCTTGTAACCACGGTTTTCTTAGTCTTGACACCTAGATCTGTCTTAAGAGTCAGTCTTTTTGTACTATTTTAACACCTTTTACACAGCTCCATCTGTCACACTGATCTATAGGTTACATTCTCATCATTTTGGCCATTAATTCTTCGTGACTATTACTGAAACCTGCATGGTTCCACAGGTAAAGCTGGTTATGTGTACATGTAGAAATTCATTCATTGTGTTTGTGCATGTCTGCCATTCTCCATGCAGCTGAGGCCAGTAAAATGACATCTGGCCACACTGACCAGTGAACTCCAAATGCACTCTCTCTTTCTCTAAGTGCATTTTTCTGACAGTGGATCTGCACATTGTCTACACTTATGGATCCCTGTATGCTACTTGAGGTGAAAGTACATCAAGCTGCAATCATAAGATTTAGGGTTATGAATGAAAATACTTCACCAGCCAAAATTCTAAAGAGGAGTGTTTGGGACATTTCTCTGATATTGCACTGGGATTACAGATTTCAGTACTTAAAAGTTAAGACTTTCAAGATCCAAGAAAATTTTTATTTGACTACAGTAACACATTGTTATGGGGACTCAAGTCAGTGTTTAATGGCTCTGCAGAACCAGCCAAAGTTCGGCTGAATAATATAAAGGGATAAATCCATTTCTTGAATCGACAGCCAGTTTTTTTCTAAAAAATGTATTTATTATATTCCACATTTGGGCCAAAGTGGCTCAGAAGTTCCCATTCTCTCAATTTTTAGATAATGTTTCCAAGCTCACAGCGTTAGCATGAAGTATTAGGTTGATCTCACTACTGCTGACTAACAGAGAACTATGGTATCCACATTGTTAATATCAGTTAATAAGTTACAGATGAGCAAACACCCCACATGAAGAATTCCTTTATAAAAGGAATTTTAAAGTCATATAAGTTTTGACTGAAATTAGAAATAGGCTATTACATAATAAATACAATTTCTGTCTATGTTCTGTTTCAACTACATAAAATATAGTCTCCATTAAGGCTGTGCTACACGGAGGCTGTTGAGGTATGTATGCCAAAATATAGAAACTCTTATATAACAAATCGGCCTCTTATGAACTGCCTGTGCTTGACATCTAATTTTACACATCATTTTACATATACATTTTATCAGTGGGTAGAGGATAGGGTGCTGCATTTGATTTTCTCATCAGCCATTATCTTTGACTTAAGCTTTGATTATTCTTTAGAGTTGATTGCTGTAATTCTGTGATCAGTAATTCCTTGACCCTGCTTTTAAATGTGATCCTGCTATGTTTTTTTCCAGTGCTGTGCAGTTTCCATAGTGAGTTTTCTGACAATATGCACAAAGTAAAGCTATCACAAAATGTCCTGTGGGTGGTAAAAGTGAAAGAAACAATCACTTGGATTGAGCCAAAACTAACAGGAGAGAGTCAGGGGAAGGTGTAAGATAAGGTGAGATGATGGAGGGGTTATGGGAAAGGCAGAGGTCTACGCCAAATAGTATTTTTTATTACTTTCTGGACTGCCTAAGTTTACTCAGGTGCCAAAGAGGTGTTGTTGCCATATAACAATGAGTTGTTTGAACAGTTTCAAATCACTTGAGTACATAGGGCTTAATACTTTTCATTCTTGAGGAAAATATGAATGCAGTAACTTTTGGACTTCGTTTACTTTTTCCATCCTGACAAAGAAAGACAAAAGAAGAGTTTGAATGATGAAAGCTGATGCAAAACTGCACTACATTTCACCTATGAATAAATATTAATGATAAAAATTGGCATTTTAGTTAAAAAGAGTTTCTAAATGATATATCACAGCAGTCTGACAATGAAAAAGTGCCACATTGGCGATAGATTCTAAAGTCTGACAGCTCCTAGATAAATGCAGACATCTGGATGGAAAAGAATCAGTGAGAAAAACCATGAGAAGCATGATATATGTACGAGCATACAAGAGAACATATGTTTTACAGGTGACTGAATGTCTACAGCCGTACATCATGACTCTGCTGGCCTTTTTTTAATTCAGTCAGCTCCATTTTTTCAAAAAATCTTGCTCTAGCTATTTGTTTTAGTCTGAACATTTCATGTAAAAGCTGCCACACAAACTCATATTAACCTCATCTTTATATAATCTAATTACCCAGCACTAGAAACTTTGATAAATCTTTCAATAATTTTCGGATACTTTTGTGTTTTTCCAAAATTCTGTTTATTTAATTTTTTCTGAATTCTGTGT
This sequence comes from Acanthurus tennentii, assembly GCA_029783805.1. Taxonomy (NCBI): domain Eukaryota; kingdom Metazoa; phylum Chordata; class Actinopteri; order Acanthuriformes; family Acanthuridae; genus Acanthurus; species Acanthurus tennentii. The sequence goes on along the minus strand of JAPZDZ010000006.1, from coordinate 16,611,887 downwards.
TTGATGATCTAAGTGTATTCTGCAGTCAGAAAGTGTTCTAAAAACTCATGTCTGCATCTGCTTAGCTTGTTGAAGTGTTGATCTCTTCCTGGTGTGCTGCCACTTGACAGAAAAACACAAGCATCACAGGAGTTGAAAAACATGCATGATATAACAGTTGGGAAATCCCTGACTTTTATAAATTGCATCCACATTTTATAGTCGATTCCTTTGTTACTATTGTGTTTCATCTGTTAAACAAAAAAACAATGCATAGGAGGGGGCAGAAATGTGTGCTATGAACCCTGCCTGTCCACAAAATTAAAAAACACAAGAGATGAGTCAGTCTACTTTAGTCTTAATTACAGCTGAAGATAAAGGACTTCAGAGGAGGACAAAACAAAGAAAACAAAGCTGAGAGAGCAACAATCTACCTGGTTTAAGAGTCAGATGCTTTATTGTGACAGAGCACTTTAAAAGGACAGGATAAGCAATGAGACAGTCAGAGAGAGAGAGAAAGAGAGAGAGAGACAAACAAACACAGAAGAGCCAATGCCCCACACACTGTAATTGTTCCCATGTGTCTGACTGGGAGTGCAGACACACCCAGCCTCTGTGTCTACTCTCAACCTTGTATCTACTCTGTAATCAGAGCCACTCAAACAACAAAAGGCATCTGGAGAGAGTAAAGATGTCTCTTCAAAATACCAGTTACATCATGCCCCCAACATCAAATATTCATACTCTACAGGCAGGAGGACAACAAGCCGGGGCGGATCAGGGTCAAGCTCTGCATGACTTTTAAAGGCTTATCTGAAGTATGTTACTGTCAACTGTATCGTGCAAAGAAGAGAAGCAAATGCATTCCACCTTAAACCCATGTAGATTTACTGATGACATATATAGATAGTCTGTGGACAAAACACACTGATGAAGAAACAAATAAACAACAGTGCATCTAATATGATCACTACTAAACTCATCAGTTATGGATATGTACAACACCTCTGACACACATTGGTGATGAGTGACCACATGTGGCACAAACAGAGCCGTCGCAGGGATGTAAAGACGACGACCAACCTTTCCATTGTTTTCCCATCTGTTAATATGCCCAGCAAGGATGTAAACTTTTAAACACTGTTATTTCATTTTCCAAATGCTTGCTGATTCAGACAGTAACGTAATCTTTCAAGGGGCTATAATTTGTCTAGTCCATATCCGCCTTAATCACATCATCAGCCTTTAAATAAAGGCCTCATAAAGAAGGTCTGAGATGCCCAAGACTCTCTTGAATGAGAGTGTAAAAGACCAGAGAACAATGGCTGCTCTATCCGCAACAAGCTTGTAACAGTAAACCTCTGATTCTTTCATTCAGTCCGCTATACATTTGTACTTAATTAACATACTTAAACTTATTTTTTTAAACTTTTTTCCAATATTAACAGGAGATACATCATGTTTTTTCCCACCAAATAACAATTATCAAGTTCTAACTGGACTGAACCCTCCAGCAGATTGCCTGAGTTGGAGACACTGTTTGACTGCAGTAACAGCTGGACTTCTGTCTTCTAGTCAAAGTGGATTGTAGCGGATTTTAGTCAAACATAAGGATATACAATCATATTATTTTCTGCCTCTTGCCCCTGCTTTAATTTCCCACAATGCACAGTGTGGAAACACACATGTAAACTGCTACTACTACTGCTACAACTATAACTACCAGCTATAACTACCAATTATAACTACCAACAGCACCCAAAGCCTTATATTTCCCAATGCATGTGCATATTTGGTTGCAATCTCACTTGGACTTTTAAAAAAACTGTCCTCTGCTTTCTCAGTTGGAGAAGTTGCTGTTTTGTGGGCTAACGTCACACTGAAAAGCCTGACACAAATCATACAACTTTTTTTACTCCTTGTCTCTCTGGACGCATCTGAAACCATAAATCTGATGTCATAAACTGCCCACTGCTAAAGTACAATTTCCATCCATCCTTTTTCCAAACTAACTTCAGTCTATTATTAGATCTGGAGCAGGTCCCACAATGCATTGGACAAGTAGCAAGGTGCACTCTGGGCATGTCACCAGTTCATCACAAGATGTGAAGCACAGCTTGCCGATCTTATTTCATAAGGTATTTTATTGCTCCATCGGATGGATGCTCAATCAATTTTTGTTTGGATTCTTGCCACTTAAGCGGAGACATGCATGTGATGGGAATAGCAAGTGGGTTTTATTTTTTGCCTGTCGTCTGTCAACCAGCCAGCAACAACAAGCCATTTTCCTAAAACAGGACTATGCAATGCAATGCTATTCACTGCAACTGCAGATCATGGCGGCCAATCCCAATCAAGATAACCCAGTGAGTAAGAGGCCATCCATCACAGAAAGTTCAGTTGATTCTATACTTAATGTTTTTTGACAAATGATTCATCAGTACCACCATTGTTTTCTTTTTGAAATATCCAGTCCGATCCATCTAGATACAAAACACAAAAATCGTTAAGAGAACCTCTGCGGAGGCTACCTACTTTTCTGGATTTTCTAAATAAAAGCAAGTTATTGGAACAAACAAAAGATTAATGAGTTAGCAGTTCTTTTTTTCTGAAAAACACAAAGCATGCATAAGGTCAAAACACTGGTAACGTGAAATCCTGACGTGACCTCACTGAAGCTCTGTACATGACAGACATCAACTATGACATCAATAATGGCAACCCTGTAAGGTCCTTCACTGTGTGTGAAGTGAAGGCAGGGCATTGTTTTAATTTTTGTTACTTTAAAAAAAAAAAATCTTTATAAACAACTGTAATTTCGATACTGACCACAATGATTAGCAAGCACTGATGTACTGGTTTTTTCCTACAGCTTTAAAGTAAAAGTGTATCCTGAATCCAAAGTAACTGGGGATGTTGAATCACTAAGCTTGTAAGTCGAGTGGACACGTGTGCAGCATGGAAACTGTTCTTAGTGACATGGAAATAAAACTGCAAAGCCACTAGGATAACACCAATGGCAAGAACTCTGCACTTTCCATCAGTCTGAAGCAATAGATCATCCTATTTTTGTTCACAATTTAACACACAAGTAACTTGGAGGGTAAAAAAAAACAGGTTTTACAACAGAATGCCAAATACTTAATTCATTCGCACTGTATTTAAGCTAAACACATAGTGTGCATTATATACCTTTATGCATAAGTGCAGGGAATTCTGCTGCCTCATCTCGCTAATAAAATTAGCATTTTATTTTGCTAATTTTATGGATTGCCTCCAAACAATGAGTGAGGGCTGCTGTTCTGTGATGGACCAGCAACAGCAGAGAAGGGCAGCCTGAATATATGGCGGTTAGTGCCAAATATCCACTTTAATCCATTTTTTAAATTCAAAAAGTTTTAAAAATTAATTGCAGATCTTTTCTCCTATAAATGGCTTTAAATCAGAGCTAAATCTGTTGTGATTCAGGGTGTTTGTTCCTCTAGAAATTCGAGCTGTGGTTCTGGTTGTCACCTCCAGAGCTCCTCAGCGCTCAGCAGCCGTCTGTCAGCAAACAACAGCTCTGTTCCAACTTTCATAACAAAGCTCTAAAGTTAGTGCAACAGAGCTACTTTCATTAAGGTGGGAAATACAAATCAGTATTAAGATTCTAATAATCTGATGACTCATTGTGTGTGTTTTCTACTTGGTGTCTGGATCACCATCTGCTCAGCACAACTTGGTCTAAATTTGACTTGTCAAATAAAAATGAATATGAGTGATGATGTATCATCCATATTTAAATCCATACATATGAAGTCTAACAATATTTTCCAAGCGGATCCGTTATGTTCCTTTATGAATGTAGAAATCTTATTGATGTCAGACTGAGTGAGTAAACACCGTCTGTGGCCAGCAATCACGCAAAAAGCACATGTTACCCAGAAATCAACAGCTTGGACCAGCTGTGCTGACAGGATGTGGTGAATAACACTTCTATATGACTCTGAGGCTTCAAAATGACCAGACAGTATGAGTGCAATTTTATTTAAAGTGTCATCTTTTTTTTCTATTCATACAAACCAATCCTGAATCACACAACAGCATCCAGCCACAGAATGAAAGATGACCAGAGTAGTCGGGAAAACAGGCAGGATGAGATGAAAACAAAAAGTCAAAGGAGGATAACAGGAAATGAAGAAATGCTAATGATAGATGAATGACTCAGCCCGATGTCACAATACTTGCCGAGCATGTGGGATGACACTTAATGATTCAAACCACTGCCTTATTTCCCATTAGAGTCCACAGTGTAACAGGTGAATTTGATAAAATAATCTTTAAAAAGATGGCAAAAAACAGATTTAAATAAATTCAATGAACAATATCAAAACAAATACAATCCCTCTGTTCTTTTAAGCTCTCGTTGTGAATTTTTGGCAGTCTGACTTGCCTTTTTTTCTTTCACAGCCCCGAGGTGGCTTACAATATGTCGATGCCAAGCATAACAGGAGATAAGAGACTGCCTTGTAATCTTTTCACATAGGTTTATCTACATCTCCCTCACCACTAAGAGCCCACCCACAGGCTGTCAACGGGAGGAAGCAGCTGAATGGCACAGCGGTGGTAAACACCAGGGTGGAATGCCCCAGCTGAAAATATCTCATACATGCATTTGATCCAGTATTAAAAGGTCTTTATGTCAGTAATTTATACTGGTAATGTGCTTAAGTACAGATAAAATAAGCAGGGACTGAAGTAATTTTGATAAAACTGATCAATGACAGTTACCTTGTGTTTTATTAATTAATATTTGGGGATGTTTCAAAATGGCAGCAACACATATGCTAATTACAGTCAATCAGGTTCTACATTTGGAGCTCAGATGACAGATTCTCACTTTCACTCACTTTCCTATTATACTCATTATTTTAGTGCTGCCTACCTCCTCTCATGTAATCACATTACAGTCTAAAAAGCCTTTTTTAACATAAGAACATCTAAACTACAGTAGTACCATTGCTTTAAGTTTCTAACACAAGGTTATTGCTGTTTTTTTTTGTCCTGGAAAAATCTGTTTAAGTCCAATATATTCTTATCTTTCAGGTCCCTAATATCTGACAAAACTAACTCCATCTAAGCACGATTTGAACTGTATAAGAACAGAATGGCATTTCCATCACTTTTGAATTAAATGCCTTTTACAATGAATTAAAAAAGTAATTAAGCTTGCTTTTGTAAAAAAAAATTCAAATCAAGCATTCAGTAATCAATCAAGACAAAACTATATATGTTAAAAAAAAAAAAAAATCGCAACCTGAAAAACAACTCTTCGCAAAGAGAGATAAATGTGACAGTTTAATGTGATATTGATTGTGGATGATGTTGTCCAGGCTTAAGCAGCACTTTTGGGTAATGTTTAGCA
>JAPZDZ010000006.1:16542691-16556460 GCA_029783805.1 Acanthurus tennentii | reverse complement strand
TTATGAGACATAAAAACCATTAAAAATGTTTGAGCAAAATTAACACACTCAAAATAGTCCAGAAAATGAGCTAGCTGCCTGATATCACATATTGTGACTCTGCATCTCTCTCTCTCCCTCTCCTCAGTGCATGGATGAGCAGACGAATAAGCTCCATGCCTAATTTACAGATGATTTCTCCCATTAATCTGCAGTCTGCAGATGTTGTTAATTTATTTTACTCCTCTAACCTCCTGTTGTCGCAGCTGTTGGATGTTGGGAAGGGGAACTTTGTGTGTGTGTGCATGTGTATGCCACTGGGAGTATATTTGTATGTGTGTACAATGCATATGTACTGTCTCTGTGAGCATATGCAGGTGTTTACTTGTGCACATATGTGTCATTGTGCGCATGTGTGTGCATGTTTGTGTGTGTGTTTGTGTATATGATGATCAGGTGCCAGTGCAGTGTAGTGGTGGTGGTGGTGGGGCAGAGGAACAGGTGGAGCACGGAGTGAGACATGCACGGCAAGCAAAGCAAGTTACATCTCTTTGAACTGCAGCCACTACAGGACGTGACCAGACTACATCTCTGCCAAAATCTGCACAACTATGTGACATTATGTGTGTGTGTGTGTGCCAGAGATGTGGATCAGGGTCATGTCAGTCACAAATCCAATGAGTTGCAGCCGGACTTTCACTTTAACTCCGGGAACTTGTGACCTCACATGCACTTTTGCCTTTTGACTGGAAATAACTGTTGCCCTTCTCACGTCAAAATTAGAAAAAATGACATTATTAAACAGTTATGCTTCCATTTATCGCTCGTTCCTGAGGCAATAACTCTTGTGAGCATATTGCTCATTAGAAGGTGACAGGAGAAGTGCATTTAGACAATTCCTGCAGCGATATTTGGAGCAAACAGAGCAAAAAGACAGACAATAGAGAAACAATAAGATGTTAGAGCGATTTGTTTTTATTTTGTTTTAATTTTTAGCATTGAAATTTTACTCTTGACCTTCATATCCAAATACCATCCCTTCATTATGAACCTTAATGTTTTTTAGTCATACCAAAATCACATTTTAATGTAGTCAGTGGAATTCAAACTCTAGTATCTGTAAACACGAGTTATTCTCTTTTCCTGATCTAAAAATGTACACATGGGCAGATTGAATGAAGACAGCTACAGATGGAGAGACAATGTGTTTGATTCAGTGTGTGTTTGCATGTGTTTGCACTTTGTTTTATTAAACACATATTTATTAGATGAAGGATTAAAAAAAACAAACATCAATGATCTAATTCAGTTAATTGATTTTTATTTTCAGAAACTCTAATCACCATCTTGATAACCCTGGAATGAAAACCTTATTTTAGGGACCTTCAGAGATCTCAGTTTTTCATACATTTACAGAGAATATTTGTTTACATTTACAGTCATTTTCTACACATTAATGCAGACATCAGTACATGTAGAAAGCTATATTACTCTATTTAGATCATTTAATCATCTACCTCTGTCAAATTGTTCCAGCTATTTAAATTCTGCCATGATGTTTTGAGATGACAAAATGTATTTAACCTGTTAAAATGTTTTAGAGGATATTTAAACCAAAAAAAAAATGACATACAGTGTGTCACTTCTGCCACTAGAGGTCTCTCAATCTAAATAATCAAAGACTGAGACATAATTTGGAGATGTTTTGTAGTAGCAGTGGGATGATGGGATTAGCTTATGGCATTTGTTAGTCTTTCAAAATAAACTACTGCATTTCCTGTATTAGAATTTAAAAACAAAATGCACGTCCTCTCATTGATCCTCCTCCAAGCTTTCCCAAAGTCTAAACCGAAAGGTTAGAAGCTAATCACATCGATATCTCATTGGCTCTATTGATCCCGCTCAGGAGTTAATTGGGTATTATTAAAGTTTACACTAATCAAGCGAATTAGAGGCAACAGAAGCCTCAGCAGCAACGGAGACAGGCTCGCCATTATAGACTCACTAATTGCTTCTGCTGAAGCTTCCTCATTACCTCCGTAAACATCCGCAGAAAGTCTGGCAAGGTGTGAGTGAGCTGGGTTGAGAGAAGGGCACCGATAGGTCAAGTCTCTTTTTATCATCACAATCAACACTAGCTGTTTGTAATCAAAAGGCGCAGCGTGGGCTCAGCCGAAGTGTGTCAGGGCTTTCTCTAAATGTGCACTAATTAGAAACAATGACTGACACGAAGAGAACAGCTTGAGGCTCTATCTCACAGCGTGCGCTGGTTTTATTGATGGCTGTGCTACTTTTACCATAGCTTTCCTCTCTGGATATACGATATTTATTTCACCTGGGCTTATAATACGTGTGCCTGGATTTATTGACCTCCCTCTTCTTCTCGACATGCTGTGTCAATATTCAAATTAACATGAGAAGCTTGCAGGTCCCCCCTGAAGGGAAGTGGCAGCATCAACATCATTATACATCCATGCAGATAACATAAAAACTCATTTGATCATTCTTTTTTGAATGTAAACTCCATCATAAACAGATTCAAGACCACATAAATCTTTGCATTAAAATCAAAATATTATTGAAAAAAACACTGAAATCTGAGCAAATTTAATGTTTAAATTTGTTATGGATTTTTGAGAAAAATACTATTAATTAATTACTATTTTTAGCAATAAAATGACTCCCGGAGTCCACAAAGCAGTTACAAAATACAGTCTGTGAAGGTCAGGTGCAGCATTTCAGGTGTAAAAAGTTCAGGTCCAAGTTGCAGAATTCTGCTCAGGTCTAACTAACAACTGAACACATAATGTTGCTAAAGTTGATGATACCATTGAATGTATGACCTCTCCTTGGACATTTGTTCATATGTTTACAACTCAAAAACAGGGTGACCTGACCTGAAAAGAACACAGATGCTTATGTTGAAGTCATACAGTGTTTCACACCGACTCCACAACCTGCTGCGGGGATGACGCCTGAGGCAAATAAACGAAAACATGACAGAAACCGCATGAGCCAAAACTGCTGAAAAACAACCACATGCTATCAGCATTTCCATGAAATTCCATGCTCATCATCAACCTCAGTGATGGAGTGTCTGTGGGTGGGTGTTACCTGGCAGTGAGCAGGATGGCTGCAGTGGCGAGTGTATCATCTGAGCCCACTGGAGCCAGCGAGACCATATGCACTGACTGAGGGGGGGCTGAGCCACAAAGCCCTGGTCCTGTGGTCAACAGCTAGGGCCAAACTGCTAGACCATATGGAGATGAATAATGTGTGTCTTTAGAAAGAAACTCTGGACTCCCACTGCATGGTTCACTGGCGTGTTAACAACAATCAACTTGATAACTTGACTTTGAATTCTGTCGCAGTGCAATGCAACAGAGTCTCAGTTCTTGCAGAGGTAAAACCAATTTTATGAGTACGTTGAAACTCAAATAGCATAAACAAAAAAATCTCATCACATCTCAGTATAACACAAAAATATCCAACAGCAGAATCAAGTCACGGTCTCCTAAGTAATAATAAAGTTGCACTACCTCCCCTCTAAATCAGTTTTAACGACCGAACATTATACTTTTATGAAGGTGGGATTATTTTGCAGGGCTGTTATATTAATGTGTATTCAGAATTCAGCTAAGTGAATCTAGTAAAATGCAAACTGACCGTATGTTATCACTATAACTTGCAATGAAGACATACAGAGGAGCAGACAAGGGTTGGATTGTAGTGAAACAGAGCTAAATTGCACAGGCTGTTGTACCTCCAGGTCTGAAATCAAAGGTACATAATAAGATGGAGTAAAGCCAGCCATCATAAAGAGGGAGGAGGCATTAGTTAAAGGTCCACTGTGTAAAAATTATTGGCAGAAAATGGTGGGAATGTTTTCATTAGTGTGTAATGACCCAAAAACAAGAATTATTGCATTTTAGTTATTTGATGTCCAGATTGTTGTCCAGATTGTCCATGTTTTCTCCTTGTGCGAAGGAGCTATCCATAACATCCCGTTGTTAATTCTGTCATATAGGATGGCAAAAAGTCAGAGTAATTAAATTTAGGACGGGAACGCTGTCTGCTGCCAAGTTTACATAACTTGCCCTCCTGCCCTTCCACCCAAAATGATACCTGGTAAACCATCGAGTGTCTGCCTGATTCTATTTGAATGCAGCATAACTGGTGAAAGAAAGTGTCACAGATATGTTAAAATGTCTTCAACTTTAACTGAGATGTGACAGAACAATGACAACATTTTGGGGCAAATAAGATGCAGTGTTCTCTTGTCCAACAGAAAGATTTATTGTCAATCTCTGCATTGTATCCTGCTTCATAACGGCCCATTTATCAAAAGAAAAGATGACAGCGAAAGAATAAATGGTTTCAGATTTAGATTTTATTGGCATCCTGAGCAACAAGGCGCAGAAATCAGGCCAGGCTGGTTGAACTGGTGTTAGAATACTGCATGATAATAAGTGGCCCATTAGGAGCATTGCCGAGAGGCACCATGCTGTGCCGCTGTAACAGACTGAATAATCATGATGCCCGCTCTGGCAGTAATGGAGGCTTTGCTGCACTATGAAAATAGTCTATTCTGAATGAGATTCTCATCTGGGTAAGCAAGTGTGTATGCATGTGTGTGTGTGGTTGAACAAAAACGATTTGCAATTCCCAGAGAGGGGCACCATTTGGATCTCATACCCTTTTTTAGGGATTGTATTTCTGGTTATTTTTATGTCGTAATTACTTTTATTATGTCTTACTTACATAATTTGTACAGAGCATAAACCAAGACTGTGAAATATGAAGGGCCCACTGAGAAAGAAAATCATTTTTTAAGGTGAATTTTTTAATATGAGTGAAACATGGTGGAACTAAAATTAGAACCAAGATGGACCAATGAGAAAACTATATTCAAACGAGACACCTTGCAAACACAAAAACAACATATTAAAACGTGCTGACCGCCAAGAAAGAGGCCTTGTTGGGACCCCAGTCAGAGTAAGCAGACACAGATACACAGTCCAAATGCCTCAGTTTAAACCACAAGAAGGAAAAAACATCAGGATTAACACTTAAAGCATGGGATTTCAAGAAAAGTGTCGAATTTCACAGCATTTAAATCAAATTTAATTGGAGTGCCAGTGAGATGGAGAGGATTAAAGCCATTATTCAGGGAAGTGCAAATACAAGTCAGCACTAGAGCCAGTGTGTACGCTTTTGTATTGCAGGAGCGTATTTATCCGGGAAAAATAAACCAACCATTGCTGCCATTTCCAGGGGCGATCGAAAGAATCCTTTTTTAAACCCAAAGCCTGTCAGTATTTTGCCTTTGGCCCAGCAGTATCTCATCATCGCACATTTTCTGACTAGAATCTCTGCAGACACAGATCATTTAATATGGAGGTATGGCTTTCCGAGAGGAATCTGCAGCGGACCCTGACCTGGCCTCGCTGGAAGGGTAAGAAGACCAGGGAGAAAAAAAAATGTTCGTACAGAAAGTAATACAGTTATATAATTTTATTGGCATTCGTGTAAGAACTCACAGCTCTATAGCAATAATTCTGCTATTGTACAACCAAAGTCGAAGCATGTTGTAGCACTTCAATGGGAATTGCTGACAGTGTTTGTCTCACTCCACATCATTTTCTTTGCGAGCTGCAGCAGCTCAGGCGTCAGGAGATGTAATGAAAATAATATGGGACCAATCATAGACTCCTGCACAGGTTTCATTTTGACCCACTCAGGGTGTTATTTTGCACTGCATAAACAACTCTGGCATTCATAAATAATACCTCTCCCTTGGTAAAAGAGACAGGCAGACATGAGCCTGGCTGGCAGATGCCGACATTTTTCGGTTGGCATCCCGTAAGTGTGTAGATGGCCAGCTATCTCTGACACTCTGCCTCTGACTCCTGTAGCCATTCATTTGTCTGTCAGTCTTTGTGTCTGGTTTATAAAAGGAAAAAGGTAAAGAAGTCATGCATCTATATTTCATACCTGTAAACATCATTTTTTTTCCTTGAAGACATCTATTTCAACCAAGTGAAATAGATGTAAAATGCGGCCTAAGTGCTAAAAACTGCAGTTCCTTCAATATCCACTTGAGGCCTATCCAAAAGGAAGTCATTTATCAGATGTTTGTTTATAGCACTGTGCAAAAGGTTGCTTTGGTCTCTATAGCTAAGATTTAGATTACTATGTATGCCGACTGAATGAGGGCACATTTTTTTTAAGAGTCATTTATTTAGATTTTACTGAGGCTAATATTTTTTTAGTGACAGTAGCTGCTATGTATGTCTGGTCTCACATTAGTTCCAACTCTCTTATCCAAATATAATCACTTCTGACTCCCGAGGAACAAAATGGTGATGGTCAAAACCCCAAAACTGAGGCTTTAAAATATTTATTTTTTCAAAAATATTTCACAAATTGAGGGATGACGTCACTGCGGCTCTGTTTACTATTTAATACAAGGTCGGTGATCTCAACACCTCTTATAAATTTTTGTGTTTATGTATTTGTAGCCTGTAGATACATGTAAAGCAGTGACATATGTATGCAGGGTGAAGTGTCAGACTTCCTCTTCTCCATCTTCACCCGCTATTCCTTTCTCATGTTATTGCTCACCACCTTAACAGCTCCTTGTCGGAATTAATCAAAGACAACATCCCCCTCAAAGGAAAAAAAACAATGCTTTATTGTCCGCCTCAGTGGAGAAAAGGTAAACACCATCATTGGTCATGAATGAGACAAGGAGGAACATGGAGGTTTGCGGAGCTCATTTTTCCAGAGCTCCTCTTGTCCATTATCAGCTGCTAGTCACTGTCAGATCCCCATGTTCTGATCTTCACAAGGCTCCTTTCACTTTTGTATTACCTTCCTCTGTGTGGCTCTTTCATCCATATGCATGCCTTGTTCAAGGTAATAAGGTGTGACACTCGTGAGTCTCCTGTGTTCCAGCGTGTATGCCCGGCAGTTATATGTGTGAAAATTAAAATCAATGAAAATTTGAAACGGTTGAGTCAAGGTTTGTAATCTGTATTGAAAAACGCACTGAGCTTTTCGAATGTGAGCGAGCCAGGTGAAAAAGTGAATTAATTCATTGCTGTCCTTATTGCACTGCAGTTTGAAGTGACAAATTACAATGAAGCGTGAGTCTGCACAACAGTTTTAACTATCAGTTAGCATTTTGTTAGCTTCTGAAATGCGGAAATTTAATGTTTTGCTCATTTTTATAAATTGTGTAAATTGAATACCTTTGGGTTTTGTGGCCATTTATTGGACAAGACATGCAATTTGTCACTTTGGGCTTTGGGACGTTGTGATGAACCGTGTTTCCTGTATTTTTTGACGTCTCACAGATTGAACACTTTATCAATTAATCAGAGAAAAAATTATTGCTTTGGAAGTAAGATTTCCCAATGTTATTAATTTTTGATCTAACCTCTCCTTCCTTTTTTTCCCTTATGTCACATTGCAGAGATGACTACAGTAGTGAAAAATGGTTTGCATCTGTACTCACGAGGGTTTGAAGGCTAAATTGCATCATGTTGTACTGCTGATGTGACCTGCTCTTTCTCATACTTTCCAGAAATGGCTGCCAGGTGAGAGACACATCCTGCACTCCTTATAAAAAGGTCATATAGAGGTCTGCATCAGAGATATGAAAGGTCATCGTGACTTACCACCGAGATTAAAGTGACCTGTCTCAACCCTAAGGAGAGAGAGTGATTAAGATCAGACCAGCTGCCAGGCCTGGGGTGCCAGAAAAGGGTCACTGATGGACAATATGTGTATGTGTGCGTGCTAATGCATGCCATCACTGACACCTTAATGTTATTCACAGAGGTGTGAATTAGCACTGCTGGAAAAGAGGACACAGCACACTTTTCAGCAGAGAACTCATCCATCCTCTGTGTCCAGCTTTTCTTAAAACCTGTCAGTTTGTTTGGAAAAGTTTAAAATGTCACACTGATGAATAAGAGGGGAAAATTCAAGAAAATCTGAACTGTACTGTGCTGCATTGTTTGAAAACTAACTTAGAAAGTCAGTGTCAAAACAAAAATTTCAAAGTAAATGTTAAAAAATGGGCCACAAAAGGCATTTTGGAGTCATTCTGCCCTGTCTGAGTGGTTTATGACCTCTAGCTTGGTAGGAAAGCAAACATTTCTTGTGACAAAAAAGCAGGTGTTTCAGTCTTGGATGTTGACTGAAAAGGAAAATGCGAAACTGAAATGCAGAAAATAAGGGGAAGCCTTATTACAAACTGTCTGCAGTCGTTTTTACAAACACAAATGCATCATAAACCAGAGAGAAACATTTATTCACAACTCAATACTATGTGTCGATTACAGCTCAACATGTATCATATGCAAGTGATTAATATGCTAACATATTATTGAAAATCCAATGGACATGCAAACATGATTGGTGTCAAAAGGGATATTGATGTTTGTTGCAGGTCATAAAGAAATCCAATATATTTATGCTAAATATTTAAGGAAAGTAAACCAGCTTATATCACTCTATACTTACAGATGTTAGTAAGTGAATTAATAAACATAACTAGCTTCAGTAATCCACTTCCTGCTTTAGAGCAAAACTACAACAAGTCAGAAAAGTCAAAAGGAACAATCACATTTCATATTTTTTAAGTGGTAGCTTGAAATATCATCTCAATATCGGCTCATTTGTCTCAAACTTGTTGGTTATTGACGGTAATTAAATATGCTTATGACTCAGTGGGTAAATATACAGCTTGAGATGGATCCCATCATAATCAATGTGTCAAATTAGAAGCCATTGATAAGTTTGTCTGACATTTTCTCCTACTCCCATTACCATGATTACCATTTGTTGTATTATTGACTATCTGTCACAAGCTTCATCACCATTTGTTACTGACAACTGCGTGCATTGTGTGAGCTTTTAGCTGAGAATGCACAGTTATACATGGACAAAAAAAAAACTCATTATATCTAAAGAAGTAGAGTAAGTCCATCAAAATAATAATAATAAGCAAGCTGGACATGTTGCTAATAAGCAAACATGTCCAGAATCTAGTACATCTCTGGGAAACTTACATTGTTATCTTATTATGAATTTTATTTAAGTTGCCTTCCAGTTATTTTAACACAGCTTTTCCAGTGTTATAAAATGTGGTTTGAAACGAAATTATGCTGTCATACACATTTGAAAATCTTAATTATGTTTTTTTTGTGATGCCTCTAATTCCACTGCAAACATCACTGGCCTTTATCCTAAAGAGATGCCCACTGAGGTTTCTCATCCACGCTCTTGTGCGACCATGTGCTCACATCCGAAGCAGTTTGACTCCGCGAGCAGCCAAAATCTAAATGTCACTTTCCTGCCGTCTCCAGGACGTCAGGAGAGGTCTGCTCTGATTTGCTCTGTCAGTCCGCGGTCGCTTGCCAACCCACGGTTTTGGACCGTCCGTCGGTTTGACGGCTGGACGCAGAGACAGGTTGTTTTGCATTCAGAACACACTGGCATCGTGTTCGTGCCAGAGACGTTTCCATTACCTGACAGGAGAGACCCAGAGAGCTTGGCTATGATCCCCATGGCAACGTGACACATGGAGATATTAGACCAGATAGGATGATGATGTGAGATAATGTGACATAGAAGCTCTCTTCTTCATCTGCAGCATCTCTGTGCAAAACTAATATCTGAAAATACCTTTTGGCCAAACGAAAGATGACATTTTCACTGTCTGAATTAATTTTTCTATATATTTTTGATATTTGAAAAAAATAAAAAGGACATTAATTTACTCGTATTTTCCTTTTTTTCCTGCAACATTGTAATTTTAATTAAGCTATTTCAGTCCTGCAATGCTGGAATCATGTAGTTCAGTTGCCACCAGGCATATTGGCTTTGCATGAATGATATGTATAACACCGCTGTCCTCCTCCTCTTTGAAGTGTTAATATTGTTTCAATTATTACAACTGCGGGGTGCCCAGGGTGTGAAATAAAGATTCATTTAGATATGCATGGTAGTGATTGAAGTTTATAGCTGCAAATATGTGAGCATATGATGAAAGAATTTATGCAGAAAGCGCAAAGTTTAGAGGCCAGGTACCTATCTCTGCAATTTGCATTTTCATGTTTCAAAAGCAGCTTATCATATATTTAAATATTTGAGAAAACCACTTTAAGTTTTCTGTTCTTCTCTCCTGAAGGTTGTGAAACATCAGCTACAAAGCAGTTGTATCAGTGACTTTTCACATATTATATACTTGTAAAACTCTCTTTTTCTCTGACAACATGAAGTGGAAACCTTTGGCATATTTTTTCAAATATTATATATAGAAATAAATCAAATACTGGCATCGAGTTACAGGTTGGAGGTGTAATGTGCCAGCCTCAGGTAGCCTTGTACTCTCAGCCCTAGTTCTTGAGTTTTGCACCTCATGGTTACATTATACATGACCTTTTCATATGTCAATCACACAGTTTAATGCCAGTGTTTTCATCCAGCAACAGTTATGAAACGGGAGGTTAAATAAGGCTGTGCAAGCTGAGAGAAGAAGAAGTCAGAAAAACAGAGAGAATGTTACGATAAGCACGGAGGGTAAATAGAAACAGAAATGTGATGGAAAGCCGGGATAAAGGATGAAAATAGGAGAGAGAGAGGGGGATAACGGGCATCATGAAGGTCGTAATGTTTCAATCAGAGGGCCGCGCCGCTGCAGATCAGGCTAAAATGAAGAAACAATTAAAATGCAGATCACAGGACTGGGAGGCTTTGGGAAATGAGGCATTTTGCCAAGACACACTCTAATAAATTCTATGTGCAACCCCATTGCAGCCTGCTGTCTCCCTGCAAACCCAAGCAGCTTCTATGGGATGATTACAGAGTTTGTCCATGGTGAGTGCTTAGACAGACAGTCCATTAGTCCACTTTAACATTAATCTCCATCACTGCACTCCCGCCATCCTTCTCCTCCCTCCCTCGATCCATTGTTTCTCAAATGAAACCACTCACAACATTTTAGCGAATTGATTGGGTCTCACTATCGCCATCTAACAAATTGAGGTTTGACCTAGAGATGATCCATCTCCGTTAATAGAAAATGAACCAAAATATAAAGTAGCCTCATAGACTGCCTTCTCCCTGCATCCTGCCATAATCTCTCCTACACTGGCCTTTTTCTGCATTTCCCCCCCCCTGCAAGCTCAAATATTGGCTCGTCTCTCCGAATGACGCAACACAATGCAGGTATTGTTTTATTGTTTCAGCCATATAATCAATAATTTGCAGTGAAACAGAACATCCCACACAGAGTTCTTAAACAACAACATATGTAGCCATCACCAGCTAAGACTTAGTTTACAGGAGAGCTTTGTGTTTTTCCCAGCAGTCACCTGGTCAGCTGTTCTTCGTTTTGGCTTCACTATCACTGAGAGACTTTCCAAGACCAGAGCAGCAGTCACATACCAATGTAATTTGTCGGAAGAGAGTTAATCTTTCACAAAGTACTCGTACTTCTCTTTTCATTTGATCCCCTCTGCTGTGGTTCACTTGAAATTCTCTCCACATCCCCTCCACACAAAAAAAAGGTTTTAATGAAAGAATCTATATCATTTTCAATCACAGAGTGCAGATGCAGTGAAAAAGTTCTGTCCTGAGCAGACCGTATCTTATTAACACCTGTCATTAATGCATGACTTCAAACCAGATCTTGCACAGATCAGGTGAATCTGCATGTCATTTACACTCATTATTAAGGATATGTCCTTCACAGTCAGATGAGAATTAAAAATCCGCTCTCTTTTGTGCTTTACATCATGATATTCACAAGGGAACTGCGGTTTTCTGGCTGCATCAGAACTGCTATGCAACTCTGTCAAGATCATGATCATAAAAAAAAACAAAAAACAGAAAACTGGAGTCGTGAAAGGATGGAAAAACAAATGTCAGCGACTGCCTCATGTTTAATTTCAACTGTCATCCTGCATCAGCTTCAGTGGTTAACACCCAGTCTGCACGCATACACTCACACTCATTAGACAACTGAAATCTGCTGACTTCCTTCCCATCTGTGAACATAATGGTTTCTCTCCATATTTACATAATGTTACCGGCCATCACAGCAGAGTCTGTGACGCCGTCCTCATGCTGATGGCTGTGATGCGAGGCGTTCTGTGTCGTGACCTCTCACGTGCAGCACTGAGAGGAGGAATCATCTCTTTGCTGGTAAACCTCACTGCTGTTCCAAAATCTATTTTCCAACATTAATTATTTACCCGGTGCACTGGTACCTTTACCTAAAAGCTGTTCTTTTCATTTTTTTTCAGTAAAATCTGCCCATGAACAAAATACAAAGATCCAGTCATTTTTCTTATGATGCTGGTGTCTGATTATACTGAAAAATACATACCAACCATATATTATATATTACACAGGGCACAGTGCCACTATTACACCACCCACTGGTTTGTTGAGCACAATTTTACAGCATAAAAATTGGCATTATAGTTGTTTTTTTGAGCCAGAAGTGATCACATTTAAACGAAAAAAGGTCGAGCTGGAGAAGATATGTATTGCTACTGAAGACTGATACAACCATTTTATAGCTGATGTTTCACAAGCTTTGGGAGAGCAGAACAGAAAACTTAAAGCAGTTTTCTCAAATATTTAAATATATGATAAGCTGCTTTAAGCAATAGTATAACTTGAAGCAATAGTATAATTTACATGAGGGAGTTTTCATGAGCTACAGAAACCAGAGCCGATTTTGTACCTATAAAAATGGTTATTTCTGCTGTAAGTTTGAACATTTTATTAAAGGGCTTTATGGGTATTGACTTGCTTTTGGAGCCAGTCTCAAGTGGCCATTTGAGAAACTGTATTTTCTGGCATGTCCATGTTAACTTTTTTTTTTTTTTTTTTTGGGCCACAGAGTTTGCTTCTTGAATTCATCGCATCCTTGACATTTTTTTCAGGTTTATTTACAAGCGATGGATGGAACAACATGAAATATCTGTGTGAAAGGAGTGAATGTGTGAAGCCTAATCCAAAAGGTCTGTGTAGGGGAAAACTAACAATTGTCAAATGCCCAGAAGCAAAGCGGATGGTCGGATACTTGTTCCACTAGAGAACAATTCAAAATCCTCATTAGAATACTGTTGTCTTTTTTTCCGAACGAAATAGAAAAAAAAGTCTGAGATAACTCTTGGTTTATCCAAAGAGAGGCAATACAAAGGCAACATCCATGTTGTGAAATCTGATGACGTGGGTAGTACAGTCTTATTCTCACAGATAACACAGCCACACACAGCAAACTAGCTCCACCACACACGTGCTGGAGCTTTACTTCAGTGCATAAATGCCTAATAATCACCTTTCCCAAATCAAATCTACACAGGTATAATAGAATGTAAAACTGATCTTCAAAAAAGCATACAATCTTAGGATCCATTTCAACATTTAAAAATGGACATAGGGTTGTGATATGTTATAGTTTTGTTCCTAAAATCTGACAAAACAGATGCTGATAGAAGGGGGAATGTATCAGGATCACAGAAAGCATTAATGAAAGCTGTTACTGTAAAAGACTTTCTATTAATAGTAACAGTTGTGCTGATAATCATCGTTTGGATGATGGTATCAATGGAAACTGTGTTCAAAGAGGAGTGGGAGTCCTGGAGGGAAATTTTTTAAAGTATCCCGCTGCTTATGAACAGTACTTGAAAACACAACCGCCAACATTCCCAAATGCTAACTGTAATAATATCCAGCACTTCTGCACCCCCGCCGAGCTGCGA
>JAPZDZ010000006.1:16512784-16535625 GCA_029783805.1 Acanthurus tennentii | reverse complement strand
TCAGCCTAAATTGCAATGATGCCAAATGTTTAAATGCAACAAGGATTATGTGATTCTTACATTTCTGCGGAGAGCAAACAACCTAATTGAAGTAAAATTCTGTAAATCTCACTTTATGTGGGCCGAGAGCCATAAAAGTGACAAAGACAAAGTGTCATACAAGTTCACACATACAAGTTTTACAAAGCTGGACTGACTGCGCTCTTTTGACCAGAACAACAGTGTTCATGTGCCCACTCGTGTTGTTTTATTTCCAAAGCTGAACGCCATCAATACGCCATCCTCCATCTGTTTTTTTGGATGGAAGCTTCATGCAGGAGCTTTTAAAAGGCGTGTTATGTTTTGCTTTCAGTTTTTAAAATGATTGTACTCATAGAATTAAATGTTTTCGCAATCATTTGTTTCCCCTAAATTGATAATGTACACAGACGAACCACATTTTACTCCCACTAATGCACCTCATACGATAACACAACATTCTTGTTGATTTATTTTCCTGTATGCACAGGATTCTAAGAAAATGTATTATTATATGACCATTTTTACTTCTTTGACAACTGTTAAAAAATCCAAAAGGAGATTCAGACATGTAGTAAGTATAAATGATTTTAATTGAGACTGTATAGATGTTTTATGGTAAAATAATTAAACAAAAATTATATATATTTCAGTTTAACTTGGAGTTGGGCTGTATTTTTTTCAGAGCTCTATAATCAAATAATAAAAGTATATTTTTATAATAAAAATTATGTACTCCAAATGAACACTAATGATGATCCATTCTGAGTAATTAAATATCAAATTTGTATTGTTAATGTGTCAGTGTTATGTCTAGGGCACACTCTGCTGCCCCCAAGTGGCCAAAAAAATAAATCAATATCGATTTATGTCAAACTCTGATAAATTTCCACACTCTGTGCCTTTTTGCCTGACTTGATTTTTCTTCCCACCTTCTTCTCCTCCCTTTGCCGGATCCTTACATCCATCTCTACATCTAAATTAAGCAACACACCAGACACTGTTCCCCGAGGCGAGAGGGAGCTCCAGTGATGCAATGTTGGAAATAAAACGAGACTGTGAGTGTGTTTGACAGCCTTTGCCACTGTTTGTAGAAACCTTTTCGAGCGTCAGACACTCAATGCACTTTGTAGTTCAGGGGTTGAAAATGTCATATACCAAGGCTGACTGTTATCAGTTTCTTTAAAGCCAACTCAACAAACTTGCAAACTTGTCTTGTTTGAGCCGGAAAAGTGCGCTGAAAAGTAAGATGAAAGGAAAAGACAGACATTTTGCTTGCCGCTTTTCTTCCTTTTTCAAACTAGAGCTGAAATGATTCTTTGTTTGACTGCACAGTCAAAAGCGAAAGAGTCAAGGTGAGGAGGACGGGGATAACCAGTCTTGTTTGCCAGACCGTGGTGCAGCATGATGGGTGATAATTCACTTCTTTGCTCGGCTCCTTTCAGAAAACAAAACAAAAACTACCAAAAGAAACTACAAAGCAAACTTTAAAACCCTAACAGTGGAGCCAGACAATTGCTATATAGCTTCAAACCAGAATTTTACCTTCAAGGTCTTACAGACTATAAAATGGAATGACCTTCTCTATACTATGAAATCCTGGACATTACATAGAGGCACAACTCAAAGACTCTGGACAAGTACGTTATTCACACAGAATTAGAAGGGAGGGTAAAAAAAAAAAAAAAGCCGTTTGTTAATTTTTGGACTTGCCAATGTTTGGCAGCAGCACTAAAGATTTCAGAAGGAGACAAAACTGAAAAGCAGGATGGTTGAGGAAACGTGTCAAACCTCCTGAGAAACAGTACATTTCTGTGAATTGCATAAGTATATGTCATTATCTCTAAAGAGGCACACAATTAGCAACATGACATGCTTTTCTCGTGAACCCTATTGCAATACAAGTTTCACAAGATAATCTTCCATAACCATGTACTGCATGTGAAGAGGCTGGTCTGTTGATACAAGACAAATGTGATGTGAGAAAGAACCAGTGGCAGCTTTGATGTTCTAGACCTTCGATAAGGTGACGGTAGTGAAGGATGGTTGAGATTAGGCCGACTTATTTGACTCCTGGAGAGATACATGTCATAAAAAACATTTATTTGATAGCATAGCTGCTTATGGTGACACATCACGCTTGTAAAGTGCCATACACAGTGTCATAAACAAAGACTGCACCATGTTGCCGGAGCATAAAACAACAGTAAGTGTAATAGTATAGTGCTCAATCATCCATTTATGTTAATGTGCTGCTCTGGGTGAGCAGGACAGTTTTGGATTTCATTTTGTTTGGCTTCACTGATTTCCATCTTGTTTCACTGCTTGCTGTGAGTCTTTTAAGTCACTTCCTTGTAAAAAAACCACAGATTTCTGTCTGCCATATTGTATACTGAAAAATGTCCTTGTGCCTTCAGCCAAAGGATCACAGACAACTGCACCTGAACTTGTAGTTTGCAGTATTTTCAGTCCTTTATCATTATTTTTTTCTGTATGTAGTATTTTTTTACTTCCTAAAAATTGAGTTTAAATTTTGAAAAACACATAAAATCTTTTTGGACATTTTTCTTTTCTGTTTTTTTTGCTAAAATGCCAATGAGAAGCTTGCCATCTTTAATTCCCACTAGCAGCTGCATCCTCTTAGGGGTTTTACAGGCACCCATGGTTCCCGCGAGGTCTCTCCTTTTGGATTCACACAAGGATGACGGCCAACGTTTCACTTAAAAGCACATTTTCTTGTAATACATTTTAATTGTAGAAAATATGGTATGATTTGGAGAGGGTCTGGGAGAAATTCTTACAAGATTGTAAATTACTGTGCAGGGGTCCTACTTTTATTTAACAAGGTTTTCCATCTTTTGTTTTTGCTTTACTTTCAAATGTGTAACCCTGCAGGAACCAGCATTTTATCCTCAAATGTTAAGTCGGTCCTCACAATGTAACGCTCTGAACAGGTCTCAGTGATACCACTGAGCACGCACATATGCAAGGTGATGGTGTTACACTTACATCTGGCCTGCATTACACCAGAGCTTAGACTGAGACCACTGAAACCCAACTGAAAATTGCTTTGAAGCCAATTGACAGAATCTCGTTTTTTGGGTCATCGGTTCCCAAAGGGGTCTTGTGTAACTGGTGAGCATACGTGAAAAAAAAAAAGAAGAAAGTCATTGTGGTTAATGCAACAAATGATGCAAATGAAAAGACACACACAGGAAAAAAGGAATGACACTCATGCTTACTGCAAAGAGCAGCTTCATTGTTTTTCTAAATCCTTTATTCACAGCCCTGTTTAATTTAAGACTGTAGAAAACATGGAGGTAGTCTCAGACACGTGGTCTCATCTGTAGGTTTCTAAGGAGCCATTGTAAAGCTCACTGTCGTCACCATCCTGTCAGTTACAAATCCACCTAACTCCTGGCTAATCCAAACATAGCAAACAGATCTGGAGCTTGAATGGAGCTTCTCTAAATAAATGAAACATGGTTGCTAAAAAACTCCTACATAGCTAAATGCTACTAACTTAGCCGTATAACCTCAAAAACAGACTCCAATCAACCAATGAGCAGACTTGTGTCTTACTAGTGTTGACTCCCAGACAGCTGCACCAAAATTATCCGTCGTTCAGATGATGATCTGTTACCAGGACTAACTGGACACTTTTGCAGACATTAAAAAGTTGAAGCAATGAAGTAAGCAGGTCATTTAATTATATATATCTTTTATGATTTCATGCAGAATAATCAGTGGGAAACATGACTATTTAGTGCTCATTTAGTGCAATTAACTCCTCAGACAAATATAACACAGTCCGTCAGCTATCTTATTACAGATGATCTTAACCTCACACTGATGTAACTTTATGGAAAATATTTCTAAATGTAAGGTGGTGAAGGTGTCTACTTTGCTGCAGCCCCTGTGTTATAGCCTCTCTCTGCAATACCCATGATCCCACAGGCCTGACAGTGTGGTTTTGTTGAATGCCAAAAAGGTAAACACATCAAACATGCAGCTGTAGCTCTGACTTTTTCCTGTGAAAATTGGTACAACCTCAGGCCATTAAGGAGAGAAATAATAAGCCGGACTTGGATTGTTTTTCCACTCTACAATAAATGTTAACAAGGCATTCAATTTGATGTCTGGCTGAGTAGCACCAAAAAGTGACAAAGTAAAAGCTAATGAAGACAAACACCATCAACCTCCGGCATGCAACTATTTTAAAGTAGAGCCAAAACTGAAAAACCCTTGGAAAGCACTTTAACATGTCAGCACATGATGCATGTTAACAAACTCGAAAACACAAGAACAGAGCATTAGTACACACAGACACACATCCTGCAGATCACAAATGCACCAACTCACACGACGACACTCCAGCTTCTGCACTTGTGATTGTGCTTTGGATTGTGGTAAAGTCAAGTGTATTATGCTTTATGTCCCGTGAATAATGATCATCATGTTTCAATTGTAAAGGTGGAAGTTGTGTAAAATTATAACACCGCAAAGAGCTTGGAGAAGCATTTGAATCAGACACCCTTGACTTTCATTTGTATTTGTGGCCAATTGTGTCTTTTAACAATGACAAACTTTCCAGAGACTCACACATTCTCCAAGTTTTTTTTATGCACAGTAAGTCAATGAGGCACTTTTATGTATGCATGTTATGTAACCATGATCTTTCCCTAAATCTAACCAAATACATTTGTTTTATCAAAATAATCAAACTATGTCTCTTTCACAACATTAACCCTTTGTTACAAAGGCTTTTTAGCAGAAGTCTCGTATAGATACAAAACACAATCTCTTGTCTTTTGGCTGTAGATGGAAGTCAGAACATGGAGGAAACCCAAACAGATGTCAGGAGAACATGCAAACTTCTTACAGAAAGCTCCCCAACCGGCCAACGGGAATGAACCCAGAACCTTCTTACCATGAGATCAGTTAAATACACAAACACTGGTGCAAACACCTAAACACACCCGGTGTGCACGTGCCAGACAGGTGGAAATCTGACAGGCATGAATTAGCTGGTAATGAGACACCATAGGCTGAGCCAAATGAAAGGTCAAGCAGTGAGAGCTGCCATAAACTTGTTAAAAGGTCAAATTCGACATTGAAGCATTCTTCAGAATAAAATGTTTTTCAAGTTATAAAAGACATGCATATTTATGTGGGTGGGCTTTGTGTGTGTGTGTGTGTATGCTGTAGTTGGATTGTTTTCTAAACTGCTGATTTAGAGGTAAAAAAATATTTTCAAATTTCTTTTGCATTTCTTTCATCCTGCATTTTTTAAAAACATTCACAAATAAAAATTAAAATTAAGGATATAAATTACAATTAAACTACAATTAAAAAGCAGTTTTAAAGTTGTCAAAGCAAAAGATATGCATCAGACTTTATTCCAACAACAAAATTAAGTCAATTTGATGGATTTACTTTATCGACTATTCTTCAGTAAGATGTTGGAAAAACTTAATACCTCAACTGAAAAACTAAAATTGAAGAGCTGGCTGGTGGCACATGGGGCCAGTCTTTCCACTGTTAACCGTATTACTTGCTGTGGATTACTCTTATTAGCACTCACTGAAAAGAGATCTGCAGGTAGGAGTCTTGTATAACGCTTCCCATTTAAATCCTTATCAGAAACACATTTGAAAAAGTCGGAAGACGCTGTGAGTGCAGAGAAATTGTAAATTTCCCAATTCCCTTGAAATCATTCATGGGGTTCCCAAACCCTGATTCTTCCTGCCATGATGGATTCAGTGTATTAATAATAGAAATGGCCACTATTATTCTGGGATATCCAATTTAAAGTGATGAAAAAGTAATACACTGAAGCTTGAGTAAAATGAGAAATATGAGAAAAGAGATATAAAGGGGTTTCTTAGAATGGGGAGATGTGCACAATATCATATTAGTCCAGTGTAAATTACTCTCGTGCAATTTACTAAGTGCTCACAGTATTGAAAGCCTTGGCTAGACTCCTGAGACTGGATGCATAAAACTTTATGGATTCATGACTAAAAAGCCTGTGTATGCACAAAAGCAGAAATATGCAATATGTGCCAGATTTATAAAACTCGATACACATATTGTTAATCGTCCCATATCTCAGTCATTGTGAAGACATGTACACATAAATCTAATGATAACTCCCCAAACTCACCTAAATATGCTGCTTTTGAGTCACACTATCACCACTCATAGCTCCACATCTCTGCTGTCAGTGCACATTTTGCAGTTTATGTTTGATAAGTTGTGGTTGTTTGAAACTTTTGGGTTCAGTCGGAAAAGCTGTGTAGTTTGAAACTAGAATATTCATTCAACTTCCAATGTGCAGTTTTATAATTTGCACATCACTGTGTAATTTGCATCAAAACAAGAGTCCCCATTCACTGTTGGTTAAAAGTTAAGTCATGTTTGCACAAAAAGGGTCATAAACATGACATTTGAAACTCTGCTGAGAAATACAATGAAAAAAAAGGGTAAAAACCACACACACATACACACCCACTCAGGTGTTTACAAGTATTCTGTCCGAAAAGACTTCTGTTCAGGTTGAAGATGGTCAACAGACAGACTCCCGCTTCCTCAACACATACACTGGTATTTATCAAAATGTAGCTTTTTAAACACATTTTGACCTTTCACCCAAACACAAACACAGTTTTGAGTCTCTGAAAAATGAAAAGTCCTGACAGGTTAAAGATATTCAGGAACTCTGTTTACAGTTTTGAAGAGCAGGCAGGCAAAAACTGTTTTTTGCCTGTGATGGCATAATATCTCATATTTTTACCTGATCCAACAAAGTTATTGTGAAAACATCGCCAATGGGACTTTTTACATGGAAAAACACAAAATGAACAGTTAACCTTTTACTATAATGGGGAACAGAGTTATCAGAATGTGCCACAGATGGTCACTACATGATCCAACACTTGCTCTGCTGCAAACATTGCAGGTTTTGGTTGGGAATTGATCAGATCTCTAGTTGCTGTTAACCTGCCAGCAGTGGCTTTTCTTCAGGCTTGTGATTGGCTGATATGGCATAATTCCATTGCCACTTGTTGTTTTGGCATGACAGCATTTCAGATGTGTTTTTGTGTTTTCTTTCGAACAGATTTATTTTAAAAAAAGTGCTTTTGACAATGAAGGAGGGAAAATCCAATTTCACACAGGTGCGGCAGAGTAAAGGTGATGATGTTAGCTAAGTGCAGTTTGTACTCGCTTACGACATTCTTATAATAAAAGGTCTCATCAAACTACATCAATTAAAATTCCCTGTTTGTGTTTATTATAGCTGTGTACTGAAATAAAGTGCTTTCAAGACATTATGAGATACATAATTAACAGTGAGTGGAATCCAGGTTGATGCTCGCTAACCGATTATGACAACAGCCTGTGCTACCTCTTACCCCTTCACTGTTTCCTGTCCCCTGCAAGTAAACTACTTCCATACTTACAAATAAACTTTAATGCTTAACTTTTAAGCCAAAACTGTCAAGAAGTTTCAAAAGTGCTTTGGATAAAAAACTATAAGAGCTACAGAGCAAATTAGTGATGTGAACTGAGCAAACTCTTGCTGCTGATGAGGACCACAGTTAGTAATTGGACCTCAAGTTGAGATTGTTTAGTTGAGCGCACTCTTTTCAAAGCAATTCATCTATGTACGTGTCACTTCTTGACTCTGCTTAAAAAAATTGAATATGAAAATGGTAAAAATATAATTTTGTAGCTCTGCACATTTCATTTTTTCCCAAATCAATAGTTCCCAAATTTGCTTTCTTTTGAAAGAGGTGACGGGGAGAAGGACAGGCCGAGGTGCAAGTGACACTACGAGGTCTCTTACCTTGACGAGATGTGAAATGAGGTCTAAGAAATTAGCCAACAAGAGGGTGTCTCCTAACACATGTATTCATCCCTGTCCCACACTGGGTGGATTAATTGAGCCTATTCATCACAATGACTGGATCAATTTACCCCTTGAGAACACCACCCCCTTTATACAAAATTAAGTGAATCAAATTTATGTTCTGTTTCCTCTTTCCTCTCCCTCTCTCCTTCTCTGTCCTGTACTCTCTTTCCTCTTATCTGTCTCTACTCTCGCCACCTTTTCTATATTCTAAAAGCCTCAGGGGGGAGTGGGAGAAAGAATGAGGTATGCATAAAAAAAGAAAGGAGCGCTGGCTGCTAGAGAGTGATGAGAAATCCACTCCAAGCTAATGGAATACAAAGACAACTTCTCCCTAATTTTCAATCCAATTACCTTGTGATTAATGCTTGATGGGGGGGCGGGGGGGCTGGTGTTCTTCGATACCGTCATCACTCACTTCACCTGATTAAATAGCCAGTTCTTTGCCAAAACAATCAGAGGCAGATTTGGTGTTGCTGCGATTGTAAGTCAAGAGGGAGCGACGGAAGAGAGAATCAGACAGATTATAATAACTCCATTGTGCAGATTACAGATATTGCCTGAGATGGGCGGCGTGAGTGTGTAGGTGCATGTTGAACTGGCCCCTCCGCCTCACCTCAAACTGTCATTTATGTATTCTGCATGACTAACCAAAACAGGAAGCAAGAAGAGCATTTATGGAAAACATCTTGCTATGAGCCTCTGAATTGTGATCAACATGAAATACATTTTTTGCTAAACAATTCATTTCATGCTGAATGTGCACAGGTGAGCATTTTCAGAGATGTTGACATACAAACACAGCATTTTTTTTTTCCTGATGATTATATGCAAATCAACCAGTTTTCTTGTCAGTGTTGCGATTGACGTTGCACAGCTGAATCTTGATTTGATTTGCGTGATAATGAAATCTGACGTTTTTCATCACGATGGGCAAATATGTTGACGAGTGACTTGTGATAGGCTGCTACAAGTATGTACGAGTGTATTAGCGTGAAGGCGTGATGATTTGTGTGTACACAGTATTATTTTCTGTGTGTATTTCCTGGCATCACAGTGTGAGAGAGAGTGAATTTCTTTTTTTTGCATGGCTGTTTGTCAGACTTGTACGACTCTGAGCTGTATGGATTTGCCAGGTTTTTCCCCACACACTAATCTTCAGGCTGTTTTTGAACGCTGTGTTGCCTCAAGCAGTACAATGGAAGTGAATAGACTTGTTTGTGTTGATCCCAGCATTAAAACATTGCAAGTAAAAAAACAAAAAAAAAAAAAATCAAAAAACTTCAGATCAGTGGGTCGGTTTGTTTTTGTTTTTTTGCTTTTGAACCCTTAATTCAGGCAGACTTGCAACGCCTCATACTACGGTGCATTTCTGAAAGTTTGGAGTCACTCAGTCAACGAGTGATTTTCTTTCTTCAGACATTTGAAAAAAATTTTGATGCCTAAAGAACAAAAAAACTTCAAACTTTAAAAGGTTAAAGTCAGAACAGATAAACACAAATAACAAGTGAGAAAAACAAAACAAATTTTGGTTTGATTTGATCTTTCTTTGCATCCTTTGATTCACACTAACCTCCAGTAGGGGGCAACAGCTCAGGATGCTCCTCAAATCTTTTACCACATGGGGTAAGTAAGAAAACTGTTTTATTTTTTAGATCAATTATACTGATGCTTGAAGGAAACTCAAGCCACACAAACACTGTTGCAACAAACCACATTGCTTGTATTAGTGGGTAAAAAACTGTCACCTCTCTTCTACAAACTGGAGACCACCTGAGCCGGCTGAAGTGGAAAAGACAAAAGCAATGAGAGGAAATAGCAAAACAAACACTGCAATCAAGAGAAAGCAGCCATAATTTAATGCAATGTTTAAACGCCTTAGCGCTGTAGTAAGTTGTCATTACATGGAAATGGCAAATTAGTCTTGAGGCAGGTCTAGACAGAAGAGAGAGCAAAGAATATGAGGCTTGGCAAGAGCTTTCTGCCACCTAAGGACTGTTTTTAAGTTTGATTGGTTATTGTTGTTGTTATATTGTTCTATTTCTATCTTCCACCATCAGTTGGCACCTATTATTGAACTTTAAAGTCATCCTACTAATAAACTTTAAGAACTATTAATAAGTTGTTTCAGGTGTGATAGATGCAGCCTTGTATTAAAACACTTCAACTGTAAATTTCCATCCATAAAAGACTTTTTTGAGATGTTTAAGTCTTGCTTTCAATTAATTTTAAAATGATGAAAATTGCACATGCAGAATCCACCACTCTTCCTGTTTTCTGGTGTAATAGTACTTTTATTTACTTAATCTACCACTTAAATAAATGAACCCTGCAGGTTAAAAGGTCCCATTGAATGACTTTGAAACCTTTGTGATGATTAGGCAATAGAAAGCGCCTGTCAGCATTTATCAACTCATCCGTCATGCTGCTGTTGGATGGATTTTTAATTCATTCAGTGCAGACCACTGTGAATGAAACATGGAAAACTCCATAAATCTTTCATTATCAAAAGCTTTAACGGGTCCATGTATTATACAGCCATACGTGTGTCTCAATCATTCAGGGTTTCAGTTATCTGTCCTTTATTTCTTTTTTATGTGTCATTGCACTGGTCACTAAATAATAGATGTTCAGGCATTTAGTTGGCATCCTCAAAACTGTTTATAATTAAAAAGTGTTAATAACGATGCTTACAGGAATCTGAAAGAAACTCATTCTAATTAAACTGCTTCAACAGTAGGAACAAATATATAAAACACAATCACTGACATTTATTATTTAGCTAAGAGTCCTATTGCATAACAATCAGTTGGTGCACTGAGCCAGATTTTTACCGTCCGGTGCCAAGGCAGGCTGGCTGTTACATGAAGGTACCTCTTGGCTGCATTGCAGATATAAAATTCATATTCTGTGGCCGAAGCTTGATCTTCCTTCTTCTCACTGCAACAGGGCCTGAACAGAATGTAATCATGGGAGAAACGGGGGATCAGTCTTCTGCTCTACCTGCCACCCTCTATCTCTCTATTCCTACCTCTATCTGCAACAGTTGAGCACATGCATATGATGTTTGATATTACTAAGATCAATTAAGGAGCTTATAACAGCAGATAAACGTTATACACTCTAAGAGTCTTCTTTTTTCTTTTCACTAGAAGGCATAACTGCTGGTGTCGCTGTAGGAGGCATTAAAGCAACAGTCAAGCATCTGTTAATAAGAACAGATAGGATATGAGAATAACACCCAGTAATAGTCTTGTTTTTTTTTGGAGTACTGTTTTTTCTTTCCCAGATGTACAAAGTACAAGCCAGGAGCATTACCTTCTGAGGAAATAAATGCCTTCCACCTTGTCATCCTGCTGAAATATCACCGTCACTTGAGGATGTTTCTGTCCTAGAAAGCACTCAGCAGTTGCTCAAACAAGCACTTTAGGCTTTTCAGCATGAGGGCTGAAATGAACTGAAGCCAGTTCTCTAATAGGGGAGGATAAAAAAAAAAAAAGGTAACTAGGTCCTGTTCTCCCTAATATGTCTATTTCTGTATGCATAAAGCAAGAGCCAAGAGTAAAAACAAACAAACAAAAAGCCTGAGTGAGTAAGTAGCTGAGCCATCAACCGAGCAGCTGAATGAGTAATTCAACAAGCGTGGGAGCTGAGGGGACTGACAGTGAGACAACTGACCGATTGTCCGAGTGGACCGACGTCTAGGTGAGGCCTTTCCGGATCTTAGCATACTAATTATGATATTTTACAGGTGAGGGAGGGTGAAAGTGAGGATGGAGGAGTGAAGGAGAGCAATAGAGAAATAGAAACAGCGATGGACTTGCAGCAGGTGAGCAGAGGGAGCTGCGTGAGGTTTGGCTGGAGTGCTGTTCCAGGTTGCTTCAGATAAGACTCAAACAGGAAATTGCAATATGGAGGCACAGTGTCTCAAGTGGAATACTAAGAGACTCTCTCTCCCTCCGTCTCTCTTCCTCCATAAGTCTTCAGTAGAGGACAATATGCCATTGAAATCCTTAATGTATTTGCTTTATGATTATTACCATGGCACTGATAGTGATATGAAACTGTGTAATTGCTTTAATTATGAAGCCCTACTGTCTTTCTATATACATGAAATTGCACATACTCAGCAGGATTTAATTTCAAAAACTATTAATAGACATTCATTAGAAATAAATTGAACTTTATATTTAAGAATGTATGAAGAATTCAAATTAAGATGAATTTGCTTCATTTATATTTTGATGTATAAATCTATCTGCTTCTATAATGGTTTTGAGGCTTAAATGAACACATTTTATTTCCAGCAGATCTGCTGAGCAGCCAGCAGGGGGGAGTGCTGATCTCTGCTAAATCTGATACAAAAAAAAAGACTCCCACACAAAGCCATGTATTTGTTCCATACCTCTTTTTAAGGAGGACCTACAGCCACATCATACAGAGTGAGCCTTGAACTTAAATGTTTTGTGTTCCTCTGGCAGTTCAAACACCCATAGGTGAGAGTTTACCAATCTGAACTGTGACCATCAAACTACTTTCAAACTTCTTGCAGAGCTGCTTGCTGACCATCTTTTGAAAGAGGCAAAGCTTTAATGCTGTGTATTAATTCAGAAACGCAATCATTTTATTCTGCCCAGCACAATGTCACAGGGACAAATCTGTGTTTCTGCAACCTAAAACTGGGGACATTCTCACCAAGCAGCAGTAAAAATGTTCACCACCAGACACGCCCTGAAGATACGAGAGCAGCTTATCCCGTTTACACACCAGGAATGCTGTTGTCGTGTGTAGTGCACTAAGCCTGTACTCCAACTATAGACTGTTTTATTTACTCAGCAATTGAACCAGAGAAGCAAACACACTCCATCTAAAAAGCTCGGCTTGACTACATTATTAATTTGTCTCCATTCTCACCGAGAGGAGAGATAAGCCTGAATATAAAACAAAACTTGAAAGAAAAGAAAATCAATTTAAATTCTCCCTCAGTGGTTAATTCATTACCATTTTAATAAACATAAAAAAATATGTTGTTTGAAATCAGTTGTTCTATTCTGCATTTCTGCTTATTGACTAATGGCCTACTGTTGCTGTGAAAGAGCAATGAAAATATGCAATAGAGCATAAAAAAAGTGGCAGCCGCCTACAGTTTAGCAAACAATACCATTTTTGTTTTTGCCCAATCCTATTTTTAGTGGGAGCCTGCAATGACTAATTCTGTGGTAACAATTGATAGAAATGAGAACCACTCTATTTGTCTTAACTCAGAGATCTTTATTTCCAGGGAAAATTGTCTCATTAAGTAACTGGTCATGCCATTCTCTTAATGGCTGCGGGGTTAAAGGTTGAGGGGTGCGTGCTCAGTTAGCCAAGAAGCTAAGCGAGGGCGGGCAAACGAGGACAGGGCTGAGTGTGGATGTCTGAGCTGGCTGTTCAGTCACAGTGGTTCTCCAGGTCAAACATGCTGCTGGGTGTGTTACAGCACTGCTCCATCTTGCCTCCACCACCATCTCCATCTGGTCCTTGAAGGCAAACTTGGAGACCTTGTTGATGCTCCACTGTTGATGCCGCTCTGCCCGCCTTTGGCGGAAAGAAACCCAGACAAGATAAAGGCAAAAGTCTTCATGCTAGTTTGAAGTTGAGACACACCACTTGAGGGATTGAACTGAAGCCAGGATTATGGGATAAACTCTGATTGATCATGCTGGTCTGAATTGTTGCTTAGTTTTCATTGATTTTTGAGAGACACTCACCTTGTTATGGTTTGGCCTCATTACTTCTGCATCATTAAGAGGCATTAGTATGAACTGAAGGTCTCCTCAGTGATATCATTAAGTGTTTTAAATGTTTTGCATATGGTAGTCTCACTCAGCACAGGGTTGTTGTCTCTTTTGAGGGTGTAGAGAAAAACCTGGTCCCCACAGGCCACCTGGACTTGGACTAGTGTGCAGCCACAGAGATGCTGTGAGGTCTGACTTTGGAGGAAGGAGAAAGACCACAAGAGGGCCAGTATGGAGCCACAGTGCTGTCACGATGAAAAGATGGACACACAATCAAGTGGAAGTAGAGGAAGGTTGGCTTCATACAAGTGGATCAAACACAAAGAAGGAGGAGGAGGAACGAGACAAATAATGAATGAGAAAAAAGGATGAAAGTCAGAGGAATAAAGGGAGACTGATGACATGAGGGTGTCAAAGAGGTTAAGATGAGTAGCTAGAGAAGAAACAAGAAGTGAAGGGAAGGATCAAGACGGATTAACAAAAGCGGAGAGGAAGCTGGTCGAGGAGGTGGAGAGCAGCTTACCGACTGTCATCCCCTGCTGGTGTCAGAGACGTAGGAAAATGGTCATACCAAGGTGTAAAGAGAGGAAGGGAAAAGGATTGGAAGCATCAATACGTGTGAATAGAAGTAATGGAAGAGAATGCAACTGTATTGAGATAGAGGGTGAAAGACAAAGAGAAGACAGTGGGGACATGTAGAAACAGAAAAAAAGAGATGGAAGTGTAGATTGAGGAGAAGGAGAAGTGGAGGAGATAAGGAGAAGCAGTATAGGACTGCTGAGACCTGGCTGCTGTGATGGTGGACGGATAGCTGGGATTGAGGTCAGGGCTCTGTGCAGGAAAGGTCAAGGTACTGCACAGCAAACTGGGAAAACCATTTGTTTATGATCCTTGCTTTGTGCCTAGAGGTATTGCCTTTTTTTTTTTTTTTTTTTTTTTTAAGACAGGGCCTTTCCGAAACTGTTAACACAGAACTGGAAATAAAGTAACTTTTAAATGATAATTTGATGCTGCAGAGTTGATATTAGTTTAACTGCAAAGGAGAATTTTTAATCAAAACTTTTTAAAACCTTTAAAATAGCCCCAAACTATTGTTCATCCAACACGAAACCTGTGCAGTTTGGACACATCAAGGCGTCCGGCAAACCCACACCCTTACATAACACTGGCAGATAAAAAGGCATGATTATGGACTCTGGACAACATGAATGTCACCATGCTTTTAGCAGAAACTGTTTTGCTTGGTAGGTTTATCGATGCAGATCACAGGGCAGTGTGCTTGAATATGTACCCATTAGTGACGAATCTGGCTGAGACTGCAAACTCACAACTGGTGACTCCACAAATGAGGGAAAAGGAGATAAAATCATAAAACCCTTTTGCAGATCTTCATCCAGCCCATTATTGATAAAACAGGGTCAAGATCATCACTGGCCTCCAAAATTCTGCAATAAGTTTTCTCCTCGCAACCCAAAACTTTTCATAATCTTTAAGAGTTGCTAAGTGTTAATAGGGCATGAAATGCTTAACTGATGCTTTCAGTATTGCAACGCCTGAGGCCATCACTGAGCACAAGAACAAACAAGTCCGACCAATAGATAGACAGATAGAAGAATACAGCAAAATGTACATTATTACTTTTGTTCAATTATGGCATTGATATGAATCCTGAAAACTCCAGTTAAAATGGCCTTTTAGTTAGCAAGTCCAGTGTCTGCTGAAATAACATGGAGTCCATAGAGGAAGTTTTTTTAATTATCATCCAAGCTGGTCGAAGCATGAACTGCACATACATACATACACATACACTCCTTGGCTCACTGTGGGTATGTGAACTGTTCATTTTATTTCTTCATCACCGTGTTATTCACTGTTGGGTGTATTGGGAGTTCAATCCATCTGTTTTCCAAGGATCCATCACAGTGAGAAAGCTGAGGAAGCAGCATGAAGCATGACATTGTTATATAGAAACTGACAGCACGTCCTAACACGGTCACATTTTAGACAAATTTCTCTTCTATTTTTTTAACTTGAAGCTTAGCAATGCTACTACCTACAGAGGTGAGATATATAATCTTTCCATAATAAGACCATGGTGAGCTCTATTGACTAGTGACATATGGACAGTGGCTTTACGGTGGTAAAGGGGAGAGAGCAGCATGGTTGTGTCTATAGCTCAGGCAGAGGTCTATCATTAGCTTATAGCACAGAGCACAAAGCTCCCAGTAAGTCTTTATTATCAAAGCAGGCGAAGTCACTGGCAAGATGTTGCTGGTGAAAACATCTTGTAGGTTATATGTTGAAATATGTCACATCACGCCAGAATTCCCATGTCAAGCTTTCTCTGATTTTTTGGAGAGAAATGTTCCAGTGTGTTGCCTTTAAGCCACAGTGGCTCTCTCTTCTGCTTCGTTCACACACAGAGTTTGATGTATACTGAGGGAAAACAACCTGTCTCTCATGTTCGTTGGTATTCCAGGTTGCAGTCCATGTGGATTACCGATCACTTGTAAGATGACTGCATCGGCTTCACATCGATTCCCTTTGTAGAGGAGGGGATTAAAGGCCTGTTGGCCTGATCTTTTTTTTTTCTTACTGATCCTACTGAACTTGTTGCCCACCTGGAGGGCCTGGATGTTGTTGGAGAAACCTTGTTGCTTTTCAGGTCCAAATTGAAGAAGCTCTCTAGTGCAAGCAGAAGGCTGCATCATTCATTTCACTGTAAACCCAGTGGGAGACTTACAGGAATGCCGGTGAGACTCAGCAGGAGACTAAAATCAAAAACAGTTTAGCATCACTCACAAATGTGTTTATGATTGAGGGAATTCAGAACTGGAGGAAAGAAACTTATAACATTGTTTATTTGTAATAGTTCAAAATTTATTTTAAATTGCATTTAGTCTGCGTTTTCTATTATTTTTCGTACTTTTGAATTCTGTTAAGCTATTTCTAATTGGGTCATGCCATAGTTGCACTCAATCCTCCAGAATAAGTTAGAAACTTTAAGTGTGTGAGTGTGTGTGTGTGTGTCGTATTTTTGCTTAGTAATTTGTCTTGTGTGTATTTAATCATTCAATAAAAAATAATTGACAAAGACTTCTCATGAGTGTGACTTTATTAAATATATGTTCACTGTACAAAAATTAAGAACTCTGAAGCAGCTTCCATCCAGATTGAGAATAAATCTATCACCTAAATGTTTCCCTTTCCAAAGGAAAAAAAAAAAGATAAATATATTTAAACAACATCTTGGTATTGACTATTTCCATGAGTTCCTCTAAACAAACTAAAGTTATCTGTTAGAGTCATTTAAAACTCTTAAAAGGTAATCTGCTACATTCTTCTCTGATTAATTGGGCTCCAAACATCAGGTCCCAAAAGTATTTGTAGCAGTGTCTTTGAGGACACACTATAAATAAATCCCTTTCAGTGGCAGTTAACAGCAACAACAACAACATCTGTGTCCCTGGCTTCTAAAGCAAGAAGCAAGACATAGATGTCAGCTAAGTAAATTATGTACTGAACAGCAGATATTATATTCCACTTTCCTACCTCAGTGGACAGAGCACAAGGCTCAGTTCAGTGTTTGGCTTAGGTTCAGTGTCTTGCTCAGGGGCACTTCAACATTTGGCAGGAGGAGCTTGTGAGTATAACACCAACCTTGCAATTAATGGACAACCTGCTCCACCTCGTGAGCCACAACAACTGCACGTTCTGCTCCATGCTTCGCATAGTGAGGATGATAAATTGACCTTGCTGGAGGCGCTGCTGCCACCATGGACTCGGTTCTGTTGGAGCAATGCAAATTTTGCTTGGCATGTCTGCCCTGAGGTGATGGCACAGAGAGGCCCTCCTTGGTGCCCTGATCTCTCTATATGACTTGTTGGCCTCCATCTAGATTTTCTACGCAGAGCTTTCAGTGGGTCAAAAGGGAACAACAAGACTGCGTTGACATCCAGCCCCTCAGGCCCACTAAGGTATGACACACAGGGTATCGGCCATCTGTACCTTAATGTGATTGTGCATGGGTTATTTATGTCGCCTGCTCAAGAGTGCAACAGCAGTGGTTTGATGCTGCTGTATTGGAGGTTTATCCCCCCGGTTTAATTTGCTCTGTTAATTAAGGAAGGGCCCACTGGCCCCGTCTTATTTCTAAGTCGTCAAATGCCAAGGTACCCTTCAACATCTATATAAGATGCACCAGGATTTCAACTAACTCCAATTAAACCCATCCTGGGCATTATTATACGCTCATAACAACTGCTTCACTTGACATAGCATAAAGAGCAAAGGCACTCGCACCCACAAGACTTAGGTTCTGTTTAATGTGCAGTCAAATGTAATTTACTAGACTTATGCAAGTACTTTTGATGCCTAAATCTAACTGAACTCCTACCGATTCACAATTTTTATCATGTATCAGAAATCAATCTTTTCTAGCAATCCAGTGTGTAAGACTTAGGGATATCCATGTTCAAGATATGGCAGCCACTTGATATAATATTGATAATTGTGTATTTTGTTACTGTATAATCAGTACCTACTATCTTATACAATTACATTAATCAACCTTTGAAATGTTATTTTATTTTCAAGATTTACTTTTTTACATAGATGATACTTGCAAGCC
Source organism: Acanthurus tennentii (assembly GCA_029783805.1). NCBI lineage: Eukaryota > Metazoa > Chordata > Actinopteri > Acanthuriformes > Acanthuridae > Acanthurus > Acanthurus tennentii. Next base: position 16,517,288 of record JAPZDZ010000006.1, on the reverse strand, counting down.
CTCTCTAGACACTCTCTCTGTATGTATTTATGTATGTAAGTTTTATGTGATATTTTCATTGATCACATGTAATCTAACATCATCTCTGCACCTGCTACTCTCTGGATATATGAACTTTCAAATTCCACAAGGTGAAACGTGGGGAATGCAGCACATTGTGTACCTCATGAGTAAGAGTTTTAGGTTTTGTGATGCATTTCATAGATGATCTAGCATTTTCTCTCTCTCTCGCTCTCTCTCTTTCTGTGGGCACTGGCAAATTAGTTCAAAATGAACATACAGAGACTCTTTTGGTACTTAAGAGTACAAAGAATGGTGTTTGATGAGAATCTTACGGAGTACAACTTTAAATAAAACTTCTCTGGCCCTGATTGAAAAGCTTTGACCTTAGGTCTTTTTGTTCTGCCGGTATAATTGTAAGGGGGAGTGAAAGATAACTAGAGAATTAAAGAAAGCAGACCATTGTTATGTTACCCACAAAAAAAGATGCTCTCAGCACTTAGCACTCATAATCAGTTTCCATAGTTGTATTCTGTCACAGTGATTATTCCAAAAGCCCTCTGCACAGTATCCTGATTCACCAGACTGTTATTTTAATGCTGCTCTTAGCACAACACAAAGGAAGAAACACTTACAGATCCCTTGTCTGTCTGGCAGTGATGGCAACTTGAGCTGGTGACTTGGACTCGTGTTGCACTTGAGGCGCACACAGAGGGAATTTAGACTATAAATTTGGACTAAAAATTTTTCTCTCTTTTTCTGCATGGTATCAAAATAAAGTGTTCTAGATGAACCACATCAGACATTAACAGGCACCTGAAAACACACATGGAAGAGTGAGTCACTTTGTGAGAGGTAACATGCATACCTATGGACAGTTTGCATGTTAAAATCAGCAGCTATCTGACCTCAGCCTACCACCACCTTTGTAGTCAAAAGTTAAATTTATAAGACCAGCATTCGCTCAGTATTTTGAAATGTGTGAGTGCTTGTTTTCTTGCCTCACTTGTGTGCATGGATTGTAGGCTTCGCTATGGTCACATAGTCAGGTATCCTAATTATCCACATTCCACTTGCTGGCTTTCATTAAACCGAGGAAAAGACTACATGAATAATTAAGGTAAGCAGAGCAGGTTACAGATTAGTATTGACAGCGAAAGACAGGGTCATTTGGGTCATTAGTTTGTCGTCACTGTAGTTTAACATCATGTATCACTGTTAACAACTTTAAGGAAAAGCTTTTATTGCATTTACGGAATTACAAAAGCTGGTTTAAAGTGGTCATACAGAGCCATAAGAGACAAAACTAATAATGAAAAAAAAATAAATTTGAGAGCATCTGTGCTGCATAATTAACCTCTTTCATGAGTTCTTGTATTATCTGGGCAGAAGTAATGCTGTGTTGTGCACATGAAGACTACAATAAATGGCTAATATAAATGACATTTGTAAGGCAATTAGCTGACATTTGACCAGAGTAAGACAGCAGCAGGGATACACTGATTTCCTCATGATGATGGTGAAATGTGCTGCAGCTCAGAATGAGTGAACCTCTGATTACAGGAGTTAAAGTAAGTTGGGTTCATTCTGGAAACTTTCCTGAAAGTCTCTGATTTGTAAGAGGGGACACCTGCAGCCTTTGGAAACATTACGTTTGAAAAAAATCAAACTAATTCTTTACTAAAAAAAACAAAAAACAAAAAACACAGGAGCATATTAATATAGGCGATTTGTTCTTCTGATAAACATTGGGTGTACCAGGAACTTTTGGAAGCATTTAAAGTCCTAGTTCAGAACAAATCATCTCATTCAGCAGGGTTCATTGCCACTACTGTGATACAAAAGTCCTGGAGTATTTTATACTTTAAATGGATACCATGCAGTGATACAGATTTAAAGATTCTGCATTTATACAGGAATACAATGTGCTTTTTCCATGATTGCTCAGACAAGAACATGCATCCAGACACTCTTCATACACATGCAAAAGCCGCAGAGAAACAAAGAAAACAGCTCCTAATTGCTGCTTAACTCCACTGGTTAAGAGTGATTTAAATGTATTTCTTGTTGCATACTGATTTTATACCATCCCACATTTTCTGATTTGCTCAACTGTTAACAGAAAACATTTTAGGACTTAGGCAGGCTCTTGAGCAAGGTACATTAACATTAAAACAATTATGCAACACTATATGGAAGTTAAGCTGCAACTAGTCGAGAAAACTAACAAAAAAAATCTGAAATCTTAAAGCCACCTGCCTTATTGCACTTGCAGAACCCTGAAAGAATGATACTAAGTTCTATTGGATAGTGTGTAAAAAAAAAAAAAAAAAAAAGTAAAAAGGGTCAGGTTGGAAAAATATGGATTGAAACAAAAACCGCTTTCTGTGACAGCAAATCAAATGTCCACAGGTAGCTGATTAAACATCTCTAAAAGCAATAACATGATCCACCTTTGATATTTCAGAGGTCTCCAACATGAAGAAAGATTTAAGCTTTTACATTCTTGCACAAAATTACTCATAAGCATTAGCACAAAAAAATAAAGGCCTTTTTGTATCAGAAAAAACGGGGTTATAGCAATTAGATGACACAGTCAAAACAGGCACAGGATTTAAAGTGCTGAACAAATTGGTTTCAACTCAGGTAGTGTCAGACAAATCTTGATTTTTTTTTGCAGCAGGTATTTTATAAATGTATCTCGTTGTCTCTGTGCTGTTTCAATAGAAAAAAAGTTAATTAGGTTTTCTTTATTGAAAAATCCCTTTTTGTTTCCTCAGAGTGTATAGGTTAATGTACATACAGTCACACGCTGATTCTTATCAGTATGCTTTGCCTTAACGTCTACAATACGGACTGTTAGCCAAGCAAAGACTTTTTTTTTCCATTAGCAAGCAAAGAACATAAGTGATAAATCCACAGACATGTGTGGAAATAAAAAGGAAGCTTGCACACAGTGTATGAGGCAGATAATTAAAATGGATGCTGTTCATTATGAACTAATTTAAAAACAAGGCACACTTAAAATTATGGCCACTAGTGTGTCCCTGGGATCCGACTGACATCAGAGGCAGAACGGGTTCACTGAGCTTTCCATGAGAACACCTGTGTTCAGTCACCACGACTGAGATACACTTTTTTAATTTGTAATGTACCACACGCGCCTCAGGGTTGATGCATAATGCCAAGAAATTAAATAATTGACTTTAATAAACTAGCACCTTATGAATTAACTTGGCTAGAAGTGTTTTTATCAGGTCCAAGGTTTGCTGCACAACGACATACACTGTACATGTAGAAGTCATTTTGGAACTGCTTGCACTGGCTGGTTATTCTGCCAGGTTGTCAAAAAAAGTCTTAAAAAAAGGCATAACAAGTAAAATATTAGTGCTTTTGCCACTGAGGAGACACAGCTTGAAATATTTTATTAGCAACAATGATGTAGCACTTTCAAACATGGCTTGAGTTAACTGACTTGCAGATCGAAGCTTTAAATATTGAGTGAGTACTATACGGATGAGGAGTCTCCACTGCACACCTGCTCAAAATTTGATGTAGCATATTTAAAGCTTTATCACTCTTTACATGTAAATTTCTTTCATCAGGTATTTTAGGTTAAGATTACCTTTGATAGATTGTTAATTGCAATTGTGAAAGTTAGTTATTCTGTCATGGACCAAATTCAGATTTCACAATTATTCTTATCTCCCAACAAACACCCAGCATCCTTAGCAGTTCACTCGAGTAAATTATGCATTAAGTTCCACAAACAGTGCAGAGACTACTGCTTTTCTTCACCAGAGCATATTTTAAATGAAAAAAACAAACAAACAATCTAAGATTAATCAACACTTGAACAAAGTTGCATTTCTCACATCACAATAACTGCTATTTGATGTACATTTTAACCGGTACGGTGGTCCCATGTTTATCGAAGGGGTTACGTTCTAAAAATAACCTGCAATAAGAGAAATCTGCAAAGTAGTCAGCTTTATTTTTTTACAATTATTATATATGTTTTAAGGCTGTAAAACCCCTCACAAACCCCTCAATGTCGTTTCGTCGACATTGTGGCTTTTGTCAGGGAGAAAACTTGTAAACATACAGCACTTCAGAGTCATACTGCAAGCGATCGAACATTTATGTAAATTTGGCAAGCCGAACGCATTCTGTACTGTACAGGAGACACAGCACGGAGGAGATTGATCGACAATGGTCTACAGTCCCTTAGCCAATCAGGACGTAGAACACAATGCGCATTCATACGCTGTAAAAAAACAAAAAACAAACAAAAAAAAAACATGCAAAATTGCACTAAAAAAATCCACTAAACAGTGAGGCTGCAAAACGTGAACCACATTATAGTGAGGGACAACTGTACTCAAAAAATTATTTATACTCTTAGTTAAGTTTTGATCTATGAGCCTGAGCTTACTGATGACAAAATTATCTTTGAATTGTTAGTAAAAAGTGCTTAGAAGAAGGCAAGACTCATCTAAAAAAA
>JAPZDZ010000006.1:16478199-16491813 GCA_029783805.1 Acanthurus tennentii | reverse complement strand
GAGCCTCTGCACATGCTATGCATGTTAATCAGCTGTTGCAACAGTCTTCTAGATTCGCACACACATGCGAAACACCCCTACACACACCCATGCGTTCATATGAAATCTATAAATGAATGTGCATTCACACAAACACCAAAAACGCACACATCCGAACACTCCTACACTGCAACATACTCCTACATAGGTTAACTAATTCAGCCTTGTGATGAGGAGAGGCAGAAAACAGTACTAATCTTGGCCCAGCGAAAAAGAAAATCAAAAGCTCAAACAATGAGAGTTAAAATTGATTGGCATTGTAAACTGTCATAATCAACACTGTACACAATGAAAGCCAATACGGCAACAAAATGTTTTAGACAACCTGTAATTACTGGAGACAAGCTTGGTATGTAATTATAACTGTCAAATCATTAAAATCACTTTTCCCTACGGTTCTGTTTTTGTGAACCATTATAGGAAAAACAAAATTCTGTTGTGATTGCTTCGGAGCCCGGGCTAATGATTCATTTTCAACAAATTGCCGGCTTTGTTGAGTTGTCTCGATGCTCTGCGATGAGTATTTTCTGTCCTCTGTCTTAGTGACATTTATTCAGACGCACAGCGGTTTCCACTCTCCTGAATCGAAGCTCACCATTCCTGCCAAAACACAAGTTCACTGAACATAAATAAACGTGTCAGTAAGTGGGCGAGCTCCAACCAGCTCTGAGTTGGAGCAGGTGCACCAGCTGGCACTGCTGGAGAGGACCGAGTCTCCTCTCTACCTCCAGCTGGTGCTCCAAACACATCCGTCCATGTCATAAACAAATACCCTCAGCTTACATCTCCATCACCTCCCTCTTCCTAACACATTCCTAAATTCTTTTTCTTCTATTATACCCTCCTTGATAATCCTCGGGCACTTCACTTGCTTGATACTTCTCTCAGTCTGTTTGTCATTTTTTTCTGATTTCCACCTCACAACAGCAGATTTTACAATAAAGCTTCGAGGTGAGATTCGAGGTGATGTGGTATTCTACACTAATCACACGAGAGTGTCGCCGTGAAATTAATCTGTGCATGCTCTCAAAATATGTGTATCTAGAGGCTTTATTACCTCCACAGCTAGCTGACAAGCTACTTCTATAGCTGGTTAGCTGTTGAACCAGGAGTGTGTTAGCTCTAGTCAGTCACAAAGCTCAGGGACATTAACTCCCACTGGAATTGTTTTTAAAAGACTGTACATCACATTATTCAATAAAGGATTATGAGAGGTGGATGGAAGCTTTTTAAGCTAATGACCTTTCTTACTGTAATCCTGTGAAAAATTACCCACATTACTTGAGCAAATGTACTTGGTTACACTCCTTTAGTTTCAGCAAGTCGTTTATGTCAGGAAAATAAATGGATAAAAAAGGTTAACAAGTACATTTTATACATTCAAAGTAATTTAAATGATCTTGAATAAAAGATCTGGTACTTTTTCCACTATCACTTAACACCAACTTTCTCAAAGGGTAAGAATAAGGCACAAAGGAGGTCAATGATAGGTGCCTACAGGGACCTCAAACCACTAAATCAGTCTCTGCATCACCCTTATCTTCCTGCTTCCCTTGCTGTGTCTTCACCTTCCTTTTCCCTCATGTCCTCCATATCCCTCTAAATGACACGCACAGCCAAAGGAGAGGAGGAAAAAATGGAATTCAAACAAGTGAAGCAGTTCCTCTGCTGACAGCCCGCTGACCGTCCGTCCAAACTCAGGTCAGGTGTGAAATAAGAGCCGCTCAACCAGAACTGTCTTTTTTTTCCTGTACTGTATGTGTGTTGGTATCTGGGTGTAACTGCATGTATGTGTGAGTACATGACTCTGTGAACTTTCCCATGTTTGTTTGTAGAAGCACGTGTACTGATGTCTTCAGGCTGCCTCTTTCTGAGCGCTACAGGTTTCTTTCTTCTCAGGCAGCGAGGGATTGAAGGATTGAGATAAATTTGAGTTTAATCTCATCAAATCTCCCATCTCATCAGTGGTTCAAACAATAAAATGGCAGTTTTCAATTTAACACTGACATTCTGATGTACAACATATTATAAACATAAACAAAAATGAACATTTACATTTTATATTCTGAATAATAAAACAGCAACATTAACAAACTAGTCGGTCCAGCAATAGGCATCATGGGAAATATGGGCCATCACTTTTCAACTACCTAACAAAGCTGCAGCCTCTAGCATCAAATATGTGTGACCAGTTTGCTTTCTGGCTCTGTCTCTCCATCCAGAGAGCAGCACACTCTGCACCACTGCAGGGGCAAAATCACATTTTTAAAATTATTATTAGTGTTTCAGTAACCAATTATATTGAATCAGTACTTTAAAGGTGCATTCTGTATTTTAGCTTCACTTCAAAATGTAAATTGTCAATATAGTCTCCATTTCTTCTCAAACTCTCAAAGCATATGGAAGTCCTGGGGCCCTTGGACTGCACCTACCCACACTCACTGCAAATTAGGCAAACATAGCAGTGTATAAATAAATAGGCAGACACACACAGACTTGCCAATGGATGGCTCTGTAGGAGGACTGACAGAGCAACCGTCTGTCAGTGTGTTTGCCCAAGAGAAGAGCGCTGCAGCATGGATGTGTGCGTTCAGGGCGCCGTGGGCCCTGTGGAAGGCTGCTCACGTGAAAACCACAGCATACCAATGAACATGAACACACACACACACATGCACAAACACAATGAGAGGAGCTTGTCACATTGAATGGAAGGGGGCTTGTAAATTCTGGGAAAATGCTTTGGAAAGAAGCAACACAACCACTGAATGTGCACACTAACACGTCCTCACACCTAAATGACACAATAGGTCATCGACCAGTGACTCCATAAAGAACACACAGTATTTAACTGTATTATATAACAGCAAAAGACTATATGAGAGTACAAACAACACGTGTAATGGACACACACATTGTTAACTTCACATTAACTTTGATTACTCAAATGAAATACTGACTCGTGATGTGCGCTTTCATTTATATCAAACCTTAATTTTTTTAATGCAAACAAAATATCTTCACCAGTACCAGATTCTTTAATCAATGCTCTTCTGAAAGCAACCTGTGCTCGTAAAAATGAAACATTCAGTGCTCTTAATTGTGCATCAGCATTATTCAGACGAAGTGGAGTTGGGCCAAGCTTCCGCACATTCATCTGGCGACGGGACAAGATTTTTCTTTTGAACTGGAAATCAGGTAACAGCAGTTTGTTGGATAATTAGGTTTCACAGCCAGCTGTTGCCTTTTTAACAGCATTCACTGCATCACATCTACAAGTCAAATTGGTCATGTGTGAAGGAAATTACATCCCCTAAACCCATCATCAGTAATTCATTGCTCTTAAATAATATACAATAAAATGGAATATGTGCATTTGTTCTCTGTTTGCCCCACTTTTGCCCCAAGGATGCTCATATGTAAGTGAAACAATGACAAGTAATTAAAGATGAGTCTGAAATGACCTGGAAAGCCTTGGCAGAAGCTCAGGCTTTACAGTTGTGTGTCATAGAGCTCATAACCAAGAAGAATGGCTACATATGCTAATAAAAAAAGACCCAAAACAGTGCCCAACCTACAAGACAGTACACTTCCTTTAAAGGAAAGAGAAACCTCAGCAATGGTTCTCTATAAATGTGTTAAATACATTAAATTAGATATAAACTTAATAACTGAAACATAACTGTATGAACTTAGCTGCCTGTATTTTTAATTGTACACTAGCCTTAGCATTTATCAACATCTGAGCTATGTCAAACATCTTGTAAACATGAACTTCAGTCTACATTCTTCTAAAACAGACACAGATGTCAGGAATTGCAGACATTTTTAGGAGAAGCTGAACTCATTCACTTCCGAATCAAGGCAGAATCTTATCTAAGGACAAATAAACCTCTGAGCTCATTTCAAACATACCATCAGGCCTTGAGTTTTTATTTTAGAGAAGTTATTTCCATTTCTGAGGTTGCACAATAGACCTGACATGATATTAAAACAATCTGGAAGCTGTCATTGCATTTCTCTAGTTCGCCAGACATAATATTAAAAGTATATAAAGAAATGGACAAAGAAATTGGAATATCACCCATTTGTTCTTTGACTATTTTTGAAGCCTTAAATTTGACATAATGGGGGTCAAAATCTTAGCTTTTTGGTATCAGAAATTCCCATATTTGAGAAGAGAGCAGAGAGAGAGAGAGAAGAGGAAATGACTGGAGCTGGAGATGATATGCATGTATGCCTCCATGCTGATTGAGATTCCCATAGTAGTGACTTGTCAAAGTGGTCTTGCCCTGGAGGCATAAACACACTAAAAGCGTTAATTGATGCGCCTCATTTGATTGGATAAGTATTCAGAATAACTGAATTTTATCATCGTTAATTAGAGATATCTCAGCAGCAGGGTGTAGTGGGGACGCAGCAATGTGCGGCGATCAAGGCTCAGCTGCGCAATCTTATAATTCTCTCTCTCTCTTTCAATTTGTCCTCTTTTGACTTCAGTATTGAGACAAGGTCGAAACAGGGCCATAAAAGCAGCTTGACACACCCCATGACACTTTGGGTGTGCGTTCAGTCATTTAAACAATAGATGTACTTCAAAATGCATTTAAACTGCTTTATCGTCTATTTTACTCTAAATGGAACAATAATTTACATAATGAACATCACATCGTTTGAAAAAGGCTTGAAACTCAGAATTGAGACCATGGAGTCATTTGGAAAAGATTTATTAAGGAAATGAATAATGTGAGAAGTAGGATAATTTTTCATGAGCTTACAATTAAGAGGAACTCTTTTTTAAAACCAGTGGTGTCGCTCCCTGCTGGCAAGAAGAAAGAGTGTTCGGTCCGTGGGTGTTAAATTTTCCTTAATTGGATAGGAAGGACACAAATCAGCAGGATTCAGTGTATAAATATTAAACACTCATTTAAAAAAATCCCTTAAACAGGGAGGTCAGAAAGCAGGGCAACTACAGGAGAGCATTTTTGCAGCTGCGCATAAACAGGATATACAGCAAACATTCATTAGGCAGCCCGAGCCTCAAAGTTAAAGGACGGGGTTACAACTTGATCCACCACCCTTCTGCCCAGAGCACTGTCACTATTGATATCTGCTAATTGCTTGAGGGAGTTTTGGTCCTCAAAGCAGGGAGGGGTGAAGCAGAATGTTCAGATTTTTACAGAGGTCTCCACATGAGATCAAGTTGACAGGATGAACTTAAATGACAGGCTGGATTTCACACTATGATTTGAAAACTACCAGCATTAGCCCCATTTAAAGGCTTTTTATCAATGCCCTTGCAATTTTGTGACACCTTTTAAGTTATATTAATTAAAACACCTTTAATAAGACATGTTTATGTTGACAGATTAACAGGACATTTCAAAACATACAGAACACAACATATGTCAAAGGAAATCCTGGTTTATAGGGAGTTTGTACTGTGCTTTTGATGCTCAGCTTCCAACTATATTGTTACTTTGTAAACCGTACGTAGCCATGTTCTTTATCACACAACATCTTAACAATTGTTAAAAGCAGTGATGCAAATGTTGAGTTTATGACATGTAGAGTTAAGTCATCCCTGGAAAAAAGAAGCACAGAGGATAGTAGGAAAATAAATGCAGTGTTTAGGGTTTTTTGTGTAATATCAAGCAATAAAAAATCCACAAAAAAGTAATGAATGTTGTAAAAGTGCAGCGATTCTCACTCTCCACCCTTTGGTCCCAAATATATCCCAGTAAAATTAATTTTAATAGCTTTAAAACAGCTTTGAGCCAATATCAAGCAGCTATTTGGGGACCAGTTATAATACAATGAAGGTACTGGGGCAGTTATAAATATGGATTATATTTGTTTTGGGGTTTTGGTACATTGTGGCACTGAAATCTATTCAGATTAACACAAAGTCTTACAAATACATGCCCTTTAGAAACTTCAGTGATGCAATATGCAACTTTTACATGCATAAATAACACATTGTACTTATACCTCAGTGCAAACGTACACTTGCATGTTGATGAAATGTCAACATGTCTCCGGATGGTGGGAAACAGAGTATTGCATCCTTGGCCGTGTTCCAGCTTGGCTGATTATACCGATGCTCCTTTTTAATTGGTGTTCATAAATAAATGCAACAGAAAAAGACTGCCTGGTTTCCCTTTTCTCACTAATCCATAAGGCTCTGAGGCACCAGTTCATGATTTTTTGATCGGTAAAGGTGCTATGCCAATGATACATAATGCAAAATATTTTAAAAAATACATCCCATTGCACACTGCAGTTTGTTACAGTGTGTATGACCCTCTTTAGTTAATGTAGCCAACATTTCCCCATTGGTTCACAACAGTCCAATTACCGCAAAACATGCAAGTGGAGTAATTAATCAAGTAAGATGCTTTTTTATTATGAGATTGATGAATTATCCGTCACATGTGCCTTAATTAATTTATCTCTGGGACATGTTTCTTTTTTCAGTAAGGCTGCATAGTGTCTCGATTGTCCCTCACCACTCAGCATTTGGGTTTCATGTTATAATTAGCTTCTAGATTGGCTTTTATATTTTCTATAATTTTCCCCCTGAGGATGAATATGAGTCTTGATGATCCATGTTTTTTTGGTGCTCATTTGTTTGAAATACATGTAAAATTAGAAAACAAGTTACTTCCAATTATCGCCACATTGTCTTTCACCTGTTATATGAGTAAAAATATGTATACAATGTTTCTTTTTTGTAACATTACTAGACTTTGACACATTATGCTTATTTTTTTTGCTTTAGGCCTTTTTTTTTAGCATGTTTGAGACGAAGTTCAAAAGGTTGCAAAGGCACAGATTCAGTCCCTGACTTTACCCTGTGAAAACTTAGTCTCCTGCAGAACAAACATATTTTTAGCAAACTTTTATTTTAAATGAATACGATATTAAAACATTAGCAATGAAGCAAAAATTTTGTGCTGGGTAGAAATAATGGAATAGTCCAACTGTAAGATAGCAAGGAAAATATGCTAATGACTGGCGAGAAACAGCGCTGCAGGGCAAACCTAATTAAGGCTTGAATATTATAAACTCACTTTCTTTTGAGGTGTAAGGGGCACAGCTGCAATGACTTTTTAATTTGTTTCAAGCAGAGCAAATTGTAATGATAACCTCAAAGTGGAAGGTAAGTCTGTGTTTTATTGCCTTGACTACAAATTTTGTCTTTTATGCAGCCCGCAGGTGTAATTCCAGTCACAGAAGTCTACATTTAGTGGTCATCAAGTGTTATCTATAGTTTGAAAAATTAGGAGCGAAATGAGAGCTGAGAGTGAAGGAAGTTAAAGGTCACCTTTTGTTTCACAAGAACTTGTAACAAAAACAAATTAGACAAGGCTGATCTGCTCTGAAGTCATTTCTTTTCCATTAAATGCTGGTCAGACACAATCACTGAAAGTGCTATTTTGTGCAATAAAATGCAAACTTCCCTAGTGATTTGTTGATGTTGTCAGTCATGCGTTTCAACACTGTGCTTGTGTTTTGTTGTCTTTTATACTGTAATTTCCTACTTTAAACAGAAAAGACAAGACAAAAAAAGCTGTTGTTGATCATCTTAACACCAAAAAGGTTTTGTTTTTATGTACAAATGAATTTTTATTTCACACATCTACTGACATCTTTCTTTCAAAGTCAGTGCTTGACAGGAAAAAAAATGACAGGTTATATTTGGGAGATCAAGCACCGGTGGATCAAGCATGTGCTTATCAGAGGCATGGAACACAATTAAGACAACATGGAACATGGTGTTAAGTCATTATACATACTTTACATTTAAGCCAACAAAATCACTAAAACATCCTTGTTTGCTTTAAAAGTATCCTTATGTTTATGCTTTTAGAAGTAACCCTGTCTTCCAAAATATATTTTTTTATATTATATTGTTTAACTCTGAAAAACAAGCTAACTGCTGCAGAGATTTTGTTCACTGGAAACTTGTTTTCAGTCCTCTAAGTGCTGCATTATTGCTCCACACAGCAGTTGTAGGAGGGGGTGGTAGCAGTGGAGGTTGGTCTTGTGGTGTTCATTAAAATTGGATTGAAAAAGTAACATGGCAGGTTGGTTTTTCTTTTGGTCTGTCGCATAGCATACAACATGACTGCTAGCAGGAAATATCATGAAATAATAATATAATATTATTTTTAATGTGCAGCAGGGCCTGCGGCGACAAGGTCAGGGGGGTTGCTGACATCTGCTGTAGGAACTTTCATAGACTCAGTGCCCTGTGGTTTAAAGTGGAACAGCAGAGAATATTCGCCAAATGTACATGCTTTTTCAATTAACCCTACCAGTCGTTTTATTACTTGTAAGAGAAGACAGATTCCCATTATACTGTTTTGTTGATAAAAAAAATAAACCTCTCCTCTGCTTGAATATTGTTCTGTTTGAAATTCATAAAACACATTTTTTCTCTTGTGTTTAAGTGAGGAGATACTATAAACATCTGCTCTTACACTGTTACAGGAAGTGTTATGCTGTCATCGGGAATAAGGTCGTTTTGTTACCACTTGGATAAACAACCAGGAATGGAAGTAATGGATCCCATTAAAACCCATAGATCCCTTAAGTAGTTCTCCACCTCAGCCTTCAGAGAACTGCAGCTATGGACCCTTTGCATTTTAAATGCTGCTGGAATCGTGTAATGCTTCAGAAATATTTAAATAGCCTTTGCCCATAAATGTGGGCTCTGGTTCAATTTTCTGACAATCCACATGAGGGATTTACTCTGTGTAAGATGTCTTGTTGAAAGCTTTTCTTCTGACTTCTCATTTCAGACTCCCATGATGCTCCGAAGAACAAACAATTTTTGCCAACATAGTTTTACAGTTCAAGCAAGGCACTATATTTGGAAGATGAGTCATGAAGAAAGACTATTTTCTTATTCCTCATGTTTTGGGGCACATGACAGACTTCACTGCAGTGCTTCAATTTCCTGTGTTGTACCTCCGCTTGCATCAGTACCAAACATGCTGTCTGAGGTTTTTGAGGCTTCTGTAGAAAATGTTTTGCTGTCACAGTGAGTAAGGTTAATAAAAGCAACAACAGCACCCTTATGATGGATATTGCAACAATGAGCCTTTATTCTTTATTGAAAACAAAAGGAAAGTCTTCTGCTGGAATTAAAAGGACCATGACACTGCAATATATTTCGAATTATTCTTTTAACTCACAGTGGTTTGTAAATGTTAGCATGCCCATAGAATTACCTATACACACGTGCATACACACTAAATGTGCTTGACCATGCTTTACAGACGGTCATTTGGCTTGGGCCCTTACAGAGTTCAAAGTGCAAAAATTATGGAGTAACATATGAACTGAACAACCTCCACCTGCTGCTCAGTGTACTCAATGTTGTACTTCTCTTTTTTCTGTAGCTTGTGGCTGCCATTAGCGTGTCTGCTCAGTGTGCATTGCAGCGAGTGACCCTATCAGTTGATCGGTGTGACTGGACTGAAAGCCTGGAACGACGGATGAGTGTTAGTGTTTACACCACGCGCTGTGGTTACGGGGCTCTGCAGCCTCACGGCCCACACAGCCAGACCAGGACTGAACAGAGTCTCTGGGACAAACAAAAGCCAGTTTGACATCTACCAAAATGCTCTGCAGTGACTTAGAACCAAAACACTGACTCTAGGGGCCCATGAGGACATTGGCAAACTAAGACAAGAAAGACATGACAAGAGAGAAAAGTGAGAGGATGTTAAAGCATCAGAAGTTGGGATTTTCACCTAAAATACCCTCGACTTAACTCATGATCAAGGATACATATGGTAGATATTTATGGTACACCGAGTCCAAAGATCAATGTTTTTAATGCACTGATGATTTATTTCTTTTAGCAGTGTTATGTTTTATCTTAAAAAATATAAGTAGTGCAATGATGGAGGGTTTTTGGGATGATTCATCATGGCAAGCATTTGCCTTGAGTTTGTGTTTGATGATGCAAGCTCGTCTCTGTAGAGGATTTATGTGAGTGTGTATGTATTTGTGAGGTTGGAGAGAATTTTGGGGGGATTTTAGCATGCTGTCAGTACCTATCATTATTAACAATTTTGAAAAAACAGACCAGCAACAAAAAGCTAATACAAACACAAACAAGCATGGTGTAAAAAAAAAAAAAAAAAAAAAACACAACAGAGACAACATGAATCTGAGTGGTGGATGCTCACACAGGAAACCATTGGGGGGAAAATAGACCATTATTTGTATGTGTTTGAGACGGAAGGGTGTGTGGGAGGAGGTTCAAATCATGTTATTACATTTACTGATGGGTAGGCGTAATGTAATGTGCTAGAGAAGCCAGAGAGTGGTATTGGGGTCACAGTAAATCTGTCGTTCGGTATATAATTTGTCCACAATCAAATTTGCACATTTGTTTGGCTGTCGCTGATGGTTCATTTAAAGCACCTGGCCTGTGGTTACCAACACCTGCTATTTAAAAGGAGACACCGGCATATGTTTCTTACATTAATTGTTATTTTTTTTTTTTCAGCTGGGCTATTTCACCCAGCCTAAGATAACTAAGGTTTGCAAGAATGTGCCAAAGCGTCCACTGTTTGTGTGGTCATTGAGATCCACTGGGGAAGGAGACATTGTGTTGCACCAAAAAAACAGGCAAAGACTGAAAAAGTGAAAATGGAAACATTATCTGGTTTTCTTAGAACTCTTAAGAGCTAATATATTAGGTGGCATAGCATGAAACTATGCTGGCCTGTAGCTGCTGGTCTTTATTATAGGATGCTCACTGGTCTGAATTACTTTTGTTTGGCCACAAGCCCATAACTTGATGCCTGACAAGGTGGATTCTTGGCTTTCATGATCTTTAGCGATCTCAATTTCCCTCCTGTCTTCAGCTTTTCTCACCGTTCCTTAGTCATCTGATTTACCACATAGTCTGTTGTACCTCATTGCTGACTGTATTTCGCCCCCAGTTCTTATCTGTGAAAAGCAGGTTTAGCTGTATTTGCTTCCGGTTTCAAATGGACCCAATCTCTTCACTCCAGGCTGCGTTCGATCTGATTGAATTCTGACAAGTGCAATTGTGAGGCTCTCTAATGTCCATCTAGGAGATGAGGTTGGATTGATCTGTCATTAAGAAAATAATACAGACAGCAGAGTGGAGAGGAGGCTGCTTGACTGAAGTGAGTGCAAGGACAGTGCCAGAGGTTAATGACAATGAAGTGTCTGATAAAAAGCTGGGTAATTTAAAGCTCGGTGGACTGCTCTTGTTAGCTGTCTAACCACGCTAGCTCCCTTAGTTTATGTTTAGAGCTCTACCTTATTCCCTGTTGTGCCAAATAGCACATAATTAACACTTTCCTTAAAAACCTTTTTTCTACCTGCTTGTAATTACAGCCTGATTTTTTCACCTATCTGCCTGATCCCTGTGTATTTTCACTGAGTGCTGATTCATTGTTTCTGAACAAAGGACACGTAAACTGCCTTTTTATGCTACATGCTTTACCTCTGCACCCCTCCTCTCGATCCAGGGCTTATAGGTCTGTAGGACATTTTGGCATTTGGAAAACCAAACAAACCAAATCAAAATATAAATCACATAAGAGTAAGCTTAAGAGCTCATTGTTGGAGTAAAACTGGAGGATTGATATTTTATTTTTCTTTCTATTGTTTTTTTGTACAGAATCAATGGCCCATACACAACTATCTCTTTTGACTTAAGCCACAGGCGTGTAAAAAGTCATTACAAAAAGATATACCTCTCTTATACCAAGCCATATAAAACACTCTTTGTCTCTGTCCTTTAAAGCCCTAATTATTTCCCCTATAATCTACTGGGCTGTAAAGTAACAGAGCTTTATCAGATCAACCCTGCTGCTTTGCCATTTTAAAACACACCAATCCATATAAAAGGTCCAATGTCTGAATTACCAGCCACCGTCTATTGTCTGATGGAAGGCAGATACTGCAGCCGGAGCAGTGGGATGACCAGGACAGTCCTTTAATGAATCCGCCAGTATCACAGGAAAACATGGAAGTAGGTTAATTGCTACACTACCTGTAAGCCAATGAACCAGAAACCACATTTTGTTGCTTTGTGTTAGTTTTTTTAGGCACACATGAAGACGCTGTTTATCTGTATTGATATTAGATTGTTAGGCCCATTACAGTCAAATAGTGTCTGTGATATGAATCAATGTATTTTTTGAGTCTCTACACAGGAAAATGATCATATTCATAGAAAAAAAACCCATTCAGTAAGCTCCATCCTTTGATGGTATGTAGAATTTCATTAGTCGCTCTTGCAAGATTATTATACCAGTAATCTAAATGACAAAAATAAAATGCAATATGGCCCGTTTTAGTCTGTGCAAATAAACAGATATGCAATGAGAATGAGTTCCTATCAGATGATCATTTTTATTGCTCTACCGACTGATTTTTTTTTTTCTATCACAGCACACACTCTGTCAGGCTGAGGCCCAAAAATCCATAAACGCAATAGCCAATAATTGCAGTCCAGCATAATGCAGTCGCTGCATTCTGGAGGCATTCATGATCAGAGTGAGTATAGAAGCAATGGTTGATGTGAGCCTGCTGCCACTGATGAGCTAAGAAGAGGCACTCAGCGGGAACGTCTGCGCCATGGCGCCATTGCAACACTGGCCATTTAAACGTCCAGGCATCCACTAGCCAAATGGCCTTCATGAGGAGCCAAGAGGGGCTGGCTAACTGACCGAGTGAATGAGTCATCCTGCACAGCCGCATTGTTTAATCAGAGAGCACAAAAACATGAGGCTCGATGCTGTGGGGAGATGTGTAGCACATTAACATTCACATCATTAGCTGCATAGCGATGCATGCCTATAGACCAGACTCACCTCCTCTCATCCAGAAAGACAATCAGCATGGGAAGCAGTGGACAAGCACTAAAACTTTAGAGTGTAAGGTGATATTCTCACTCTAGACACTGTGAAAAGAAGCTAAATTGGCAACTGTATAAAGACTCTACATTTGGTTCAGATGTCCATGGTGTCCAAAGAATGAAACCATTATGGCTTTGGTGATCCATTGACTTTTGTTTGGTGTCATCATTAAGGTACCACCTCAAGATGAATTGTAATCATTTTAAGCATCCCTAATTTTTCATTATAAGCTTTCATTAGAATATATTTTTTAATTTTTTTATATGACTAATATGTTGGTTTGTGACCCAGAACCTGTTGACTCTCCACCACAGCTGTACTCTGTGTTTTGTAACCATATAGAGGGATGCTAACCTGCTCAATAGACATGGTGATCATGGTGAACACCAAACATGCTCAGCAGCATTACTGTAACACTGTTAGCCTCAACTTAAAGCAGTTCCGCTCCTTATAGCTGTGTAATTGGCTCTATTTGTGTCTGTACAAAGTGAGGGATTGACCTGATAACCTCAATATATATGACTGTCAACACTGCAGTGGATAAAAGTTTGAAAACATCACAGGACGCAGAATAAGTCATTAAGCTGCCTGTAGTGTCAGTACTATTCTGAAAATACTTTTTCTGACATAAAACTAAGTGACACTACACAAAACTAAC
>JAPZDZ010000006.1:16457023-16467648 GCA_029783805.1 Acanthurus tennentii | reverse complement strand
TAGAATTCAATTGTCAATTTTTTTTAAGAATTATTCCAGCTAAAATGATTACTTCTCTCATCCCAGCGGAGCCGTACGGTTTCGACCATATGTCCTAATATTTGAAGGAAAAAAGCCAAAAGGAGATTCAAAGTGAGGACACCACAGCCCTTGTTTCCCAGGCAAAGATGCCTCAAGCACATGTTTATAGCCACATGAATATCTTTTGAGGTTTTTTTTGTTTGTTTCTTAGTGTTTTATTAAAATAATTTGTTTCCTCAATAATAAGGCACAGCTGCCAGACTAACCCTTGTGTCTTCTTGATGATTTCCCTGTCTGTCTTTGCTGGCTTGAGTTACCTGTGGCTAAGGCCACTACAAAATTAATTTATCATGATGCCTTAACACAGTTTTCATAGAACAAATGTCAGAAATAATTCCAGCAAGTTATTCACAAAAGTAGAACTTCACATGGGGAAAAACACACATTCAAGGCCACTTCCAGCATTTCATCTAAATATCCTGTAAAGGTGAGTCACCCCTTATAATAATGCTAGTAGGATATCTTGGCAGAACAAACACTCCTTCCCTTTGTCAGTTTAGTCTCTGTGATTTAAAAAATAATTACAAAACATGACATGTGTTACGTAAAGACACAAACAGACAGGCTGTGGGTGATGACCAAAAAGGGTGTTGTGGGTGACAGATGAAAAGGAGTATTTTGCATTAGACTAAAATGTCTTTGTTGTATTGCCAGGCCTGCCTACAGTTCTGTGTCATGACTCATGTCCTCCCATCCAGAGCCACCAGGGCTCCATCTCTGCTCCACTGTGGCTTGCTCTCAAATCCCAGCATGACACAGTCAGTGTCCGTATAAAAAAAGGCAACGCAACACTGAAAAGATCATTGTTGTCATGGGGTGCCGATTCTTTTGATTAAGCTGGCTTACACGGTGCCAAATGCATTTCGAACACACACACAGTATGAGCGAGATATGGCAGAATATCTGCCAACAAACCACTTCCACTGGAAGTTTGAACTGTTTCAGTGATTTGCTTAAGGGTAATGCAGTTTGTGTTTGTTTTTGGCATCTTAGTCATGTAGGTATTATTTCTTAGAAATGACTCTCTAGAAGTTATTTTAGTGTGCAGTTGTGACCGTGCTTCATACCAGTGGTCCATAGGGACATATGTCCTCTAGAAACCACAATCACTCATAAACAGCTTTATGTCAGAATCATAATTTGAATCAACAATCAGGACAATCAGGGCATGCCTGTCTACCTCTTCAAAACATAACATCCAGTGCTGATTACCTGCAGCACTTTCTGGGCACAAAGCACTTGCAGTTTATGGTGGTCCAGTGCTCCAACATCTCTGTTTGATTGTGTCCACATGACGATAGCAGAGGGTGCCTTGGTCGCCTGCAGTCTTAGCATGAATAACTCAGTGAGAAGCTCTTCATCATGTATGTGTGGTTAACATTGTGCTGCAGTGTACTGGCATATGTCTGTTAAGTTTCCTAGCAATATAGTTTTCTAGATGTTGGTTTAGATTCTGTCTGTTTAAATAGCAAGACTGAGGAACTATCATAACAGTTAGAAATGAAGTAATGAAGAAATTCTGTGTTTTTTGTGTGCAAAATAATAAATAAATGCCAGTAGTAGGGCATTATCGAAACAATGTCTAAATTTACATAATAATTTTATATGCACATACATGGCCTAATTGAAGAAAAATAGATGAAATCTTTTGGGCACAATATCCTTTATCCATTTTTTACAGCAACAGCTTTAGTCATGTGGCTGGTGGCATTTAGCTGAAAGCTGTAGAACCACCAGCTAAAAAACACTGACCTGTTAACATGTTTTTTCAGGGGCATTTTAAAATTGACCTAGTTGCATTAAAGGATCTTAAGGAAATACTAAGTGTGTCTTACTTTCATTCTTGAAACAACTCAGTCGCATATCACTGAACCAGCCTATTAAACTTGAGAATGACCTTCATCACCAAACTGTTTATCAAGCTGCAAACTTTAAATGACAGCTGCAATAATACAGCATTCTTACAGATTTGATGAATCAGACTCCAAGGCCTCTTGACTACAGTGTGTACCTGAAGAGATCTTTGTTTAAATATACAAAAGCAACAGCTGCTACTGATGATAATCCATTGTTAAGACAGGGCGTAATGCTTGAGGTATAGTCATTTTTACCACCAAGAAGATAAATACCGCAGACTGAAATTGAGCAGCAGCCTTGATGCATTGAATGTCTGAACTCTACTGAAATAAGCAGAGTAGTAAATGTACCTTTTTATCTTTCCTCTTAAATAACTACTTCTGAGTCGTTTCCTTGCGCAGAGCACATATTTTATGTCTTATGAATAACATATGTCTGCATAAACTTCCTTCCATTCAAACCAACACCAGGCAAAATATTAATTGGACAACTTTGCAAAAAAGCAAAAAAAAATTCAATAATATTGGTGAAAGGTGGGTTGTGGCAAATAAGTTATGATTTACATAAGGGGATTTAAGTAGGTGAAAGTTAAATAAAGATTTTAGTCAGAGTCATTTCAAAGGATGATTAAAATCTGCCTGTAATAGCTCAACCTATCCACCACTGCCACCCCCTTCTCAGTCTGTGCTTGTTTTAGAAAAGCAGACTAAATGATGATTCTGGCTGAGGAATAGAATCAGCTGCTATGAACAGAATTTTTCAGGGAAGTTGATGTGCATCTTTGAATGTTCCATTAAACATATTTACAGGCCAACTACAACCTGTTTCCACTCTAAATGACACTTTAGATTCTTGCAGTTAACATTAAAAGGGGGATTATCGGTTGGCTATAACTACTTGTATGTCTCCCTCTCCCAGTACGTTTAAGAGGGCCATGTTAAGGATCGTAAGTCTGATGGTTTGGCACCAAAAGGCCTTGATACTGAACAAGCAAAGAGCTGCCTCTGATTCAATGCACGTTTTCAGACTGATGAGAGGAGTTTGCAATAACCTTGCTCAATTTGTTCAACTAAAATAAAGATCAGCTTCAAGTTGATCTTCTGTGTTATGGCTGCTTATAAATTATTAAGAGCAGAACCAGTTTTCAGTTGTCCACTCTGTTCCCATGTGATTATTATAAAATCAGTATCATTAATTCATTTTGCCATAAACAGACAAACTTGTTTGTCATAGTTAGACCTGAATACATGTGCTGATATTATAATACTTTAGTGTTAGTAGAAATATCTCTCAACTCTAGATAAGCATTATCACCCTTGCCGTTTTAATGCATATTACTGCTCTCTATGGAGTGAAACCTTGAGATTGAAATGCAAATGCACGAGCAGTGGTTCGGAAAATTTACACTGCCAGCAGGTGTAACAGTAACCTTGTACCCACTGATCTCTGAAATTAAGTTGCTTGAGAAACTTTGTCCATCAGTATCATATCTACAAATCATATGGAAGTAGAGTACAGTACCAATTTACAAAAGTTTTCCCTGTTTCATCAAACAAAGGATTGCTTTTTGCTGACGTACAGAAAAACTGCAAGTGCACAAAATTTACATGTGCTCATTAGAAATTTATTTACTCATTAAAGTTTGATAGTGTTTCCTCTTAAACTGGTGGGTTTGTGCTCTAAGTATTTCTTAGTTACTTAAGCTGTGATTTAAATTTTATGGTGTTCAAGCCAGTTTTGCAAATGAATGTTAGGAAGTATCAGCTCAGGCTTGAGCTTAATTCACTTAATTGTGTTATTTGAGGTCTGGATACAGTGTGTCTGGTCTCACAGGGGTTTTTCAGTGTGTAACAAATGATGAACATGAACTCTCTCATGTCCACGAGTACATATCAAGTCAAACTTATAAACATACTGGTTCCATCTATGAAAATCACAGTTTGCATTTGTTTCCTCAATTTCCTCCAATTTAGATCAAAGAAATAAGCACTTGTGGATTTAGAACTGTATACAATATTTATTGACAATGTATTAATTTCCATAAGATTTTCATAGTAAAGACAGACACTGAATTATACAGTCTTATCTTTGAGAAGGGTACAGCTCTGGGTTTCTGGGAATGTTCCTGTGAGTGACACATACAAGGATTTTCTCAAAGTGGAGGGTGTTGAGAGGGTAAGAAGGATTGACGCTC
This sequence comes from Acanthurus tennentii, assembly GCA_029783805.1. NCBI lineage: Eukaryota > Metazoa > Chordata > Actinopteri > Acanthuriformes > Acanthuridae > Acanthurus > Acanthurus tennentii. The sequence continues at coordinate 16,463,516 of JAPZDZ010000006.1, read as the reverse complement.
CTTGGAGTGAAGTCCAGGGCAGCAGGATGCTAAGGCTTCTTCTGTGAGTGTGTGCAAACATACACTGTCACCAAGATGTGTCATTTAGGCTTTTAGGATGTCAGTCTGTCCTTGCTCTCCAGAGAAGACTCTGCCGTCTGATGAAAACCTTGCATTTCCAGGAAAAAACAAAACAAACAAACAAACAAAAAAACGTAGCTTTCCTGGAATAAAAAAAAATCCATTTTCAAACCATGTCCAACCATGTATTTTTTAAAATTTTTACAAGAGATTAAAGGACTCTGTAATCATACATATCATCGAGTTTTCAGAATTCCGAAAGGACAACATAATCATTCTGTGTAGTATAAATGTGAAAATCGCCAAAATTGGACTTACAAGGTTTTGCCAAACAATGTTAGCATTTTCTTTTCTTTTTACACAGGAGTATAGAAGTATAAAAATATATGACAGAAAAAAGCGCTGTGAAGTACAAAGACATAACTCATTAATCAAAATGTAAAATTATGAAGCAGACCTTTTTTTGCCAGTTGTCGGTGTGCTTTGAAAAATAAAAACATTACTGTCTGGCTTACATACATCCAACTCACACTCAAATACACCGTATCACACTACATACAGTAGGCTGTTTTAAAATAAAAAAAATAGTTTTATTGGGTTGGTTAAGACCTGTCTATGGCTGAGGTGTATTCAGTACCTTTATGAACTTTAAAATATTTTAGAGTTAAGAATTTGAAAGTGTTGGAAAAATTGTGTCATACTGTTAATCCTGTAAATGTAAACTGTATGTTGTAATATAAGATTTGTTTTTAAAATGAGAGAGCAAACAAATTATGGAGAAAACATTTGAAACAAGCTCACTAAGGTACTTTTTGAAAGTACAATTCTTGGGTTTAAAGTTGTAGCTTGTGGCTGTTGTGTGACTCGTGCTGACCTGAGATGTTTAACTTTCGGGCTAATACGAAGGCATCACTTGCTTCGCTATCACTTGACCCTTTGAGTGTGTGTACATGTAAGTGTATGTGTTTAGATTTGAAAAAGATGTGTACATTAAGCTGTAATTAGCTGATCATTGGTACAAGAAACTGTTACTTTTGCTGACACATTACAGCAAATGCTAAAAAAAAAAATATGAACTACATTCAAGAACATGTTACATTTTGGCAAAACCAAAGAAATGTGCTTTGACAAAGAGAGCAAAATGAAACAAAAAGTGATCAAGTGACACTGAAAAATAGTCTATTTACATTGTTTCACATCAGCCTTTGCATTCTATCATCATTACAATATAAATAATTTTCAAAATGTTCTTATTTCTTTTTCGGTTAAAAGCTCGTATGTATTTATTTACAGGCATAATACGTTCCAATTACTGATTATTAATATATTATCTGATATATACATACTTTATTTAAATATGTTTTTGGGGACTTGTTCCCAAATTTAGGTTCGACAATAGGAATTATCTTAGAAAAATGTACAATGCAAATAATCAGTTTTCCAGTTAAACTCTGGACTGTCTTGGTACCTTCACGTGTGTTTTTATACTCAAACAGTTATTTTAAGTGTTTAAGAAAAAGATTCTTAAAACAAGAAAAATGAGAAGAAGAATTTTGCTAACAAAATCACCAGTGTCCAAACATAAAAAAACAACAAATAAAAAACAAACAAACAAAAAAAACACAATTTACTTACTATGTGCAGTTTTCAATATCTAGATCAACACTCTGTGAAAAAGATGAGTGGCTTGTAAACACCAGTGAGGTGAAAGTCCAGAGGTCAAACTGAACTGGACTCTATTGTTAATTCAAACTATGCACAACGGTCAGTCAAAGTTTCCATTTCCATTTCATTTTCTGGGCAGTGTTTGTGGAAATGCTCCATTGTGTCTTTCTTCAACAGCCATGACTGTTACATAAATGCTTTATAGAAAAATGTAAAAGATATTAACATCATTGTTATAAATTAATTACAGATCTATACAATTTGAATGCTCATTGTGAGGTGGATTTTAACACAAAAAAGCACAAATGAAAAGTAACAATTTAGTGAAGAAGAAAGTGAACGAAAACAGAATATTAAGGAGTTTCTACTGTACAGAGCATGCAATGAGACATAACTGTATGTAGCTACATTTTCATTAAACAAATAGAATATTAATGGTTAAGTGTTCACTCACAACTACACAATTAAAATGACTGGTGTACCAGGAGGAATGATCCCTTCAAATTAGATCCTGTAGATCCTGTTACGGTGAATTAATCAGATGCACATGAGACAAAGAAGAAAAATGGTTCTAGCGTAAGTTCTCATTCTCATTTTTCTTCTTTTTTAATTATTTTTTTTTGTTGATGTTGTTGTTGGCTAAGCTCCTCCAACATGTCACTCTTTGATAAATGCAAAAATGATGGTCATTCATACTGGCAGTGTGGCAGATCTATGGGGAGGTTAGGACACTCTTGTGTATTGCAGCCCTAGTTGTAATTTTACCTTTTAACTGTGCTGTAACTAAAAAACAGTGTGTAGTAATAGCCTTGTTTATAAAGTTCCTCTTAAGACACCCCACATGAGCACCAGGTATTGGAGGAACTACAGTACAGCCTTGATGGCTTTTAAGAACTTGTGTGCAAAATCTTGTATAAAACCTTCCTTGTGAACTTAAAGTCAAAAGCACATCATCATCAGCAAATAATCGGTTGCTTTTTGTAATAAGCATCTTTAAAATTTGGGGTTACTTCCTCTTTTGACCTAATTTTCACTCTGGAAATGATACATATCTAAGAGGTTTTTAAACATACAAAAATTGTAATAATCCAGTTTTGGAAACAAAAAAATAACATAAACTCATTGGCAATTCAAAGAAAGTTATCTGTATAAAATTTGTATCAAAATAATTGGTTTGATAGCTAACATTTGATGAATTTGTGCTTTTTATCAATTCTGGCCTTTTGATGGACAAACAAACTTTTTTACCTTACATGTATGTTCTTTTTTAACCATAAGAATTATCACTGCTAATTTAGAGGCATTTATTCAGCAGTTGTGGACATTTTTAATCTTCAGTATTATAAATAGATATCCAAAAAAATGTGCAAATATAAAAAAGTGAAAGAGCCTAAAAAGAAATTTTGTGGGTCATATTATCCTCAATCTAATAACTATACAGGTGATATTTACATATACATCCCCTTAAAGACTTCATCACTTTCTTCAGATTCTGTCCACCCCAAAGACACCATGTATTTGTGCTTTGGGGTAAAATTGAGTATTAACAATAATCACAATAAGATTTTATTGACAGTAATATGGCTGAGAAGAATTATTTCTTTTCTTTTCTTTAGATTAATATTTTTTATTTTATATTTTCTTTCTCTCTTTCTGTATTTCTCTCATTTGTTTTCGTTATTTACTCTTTTTGAACAGTTTCACACTATCAACAGCAGAGAGTAATGACAATCCAATTTGGCTGTTTGCTTTATGAATCTCTACATTAATCCATGTGTGACCTTAAAAGACTCATTTAGTGAAATCTGAAGTAAAACTTATAAATTTTGGAATGATCTTAGTTTTTAATACTTAAAGACAGACAATTCAAAATGATTTAGGAACTAAGGTGAAAATGCTTATGATTAAATTATGTCATACCTTATGAAAATAGTAGAAAAGGGTTGATTTGAAATGTTTTCACGTTTCATGCTATTTTAAAGTGTGAACTTCAGGCCCTTAATATATTAATATGAAATTATTCAAGAACCAACAAATTTTGTGTCTTTGATGAAATTAAAAAACCCTGTTGACCAGAACTTGCTCCAGCACTTTGAGTAGTATCAGTGTAACTAAAAAGTCATTTAAATATGACAACGTGTCAATTTATATCTAACTGACAGAGGTGGGAGTATGTCACAGATGTGCAAGTCTCTAGGAAGTCTTATGTCTAGACCTTCAATTCTAAAGTAAGCCCTCAGTTACCAGAAGTCAAGTTAGAGGCCCTGCTATAAGTCAGGCAAGTCAAGTCACTGTGCAGGTAAAAAAAGTCACAAGTGAAGAGTTGGGAAATTTTGATGATTTAAGAGAGTTGCCATAAAAAGTTTAGTTTCATTGTAAATATCAACACAAAGTGTTGTTTGGGCTTAAGCCTTTAAAATATATATGCAACTGAATTTCCTTGATTAATATCTGACATTTTATGGCAACTAATAGCAAATTAGAAGGGGATTGTGAGAGTTGCAAGAGTTTCATCATTCTTTGAACAAACAGTATTACAAGGACCAAATCCAAGCATTTTTGTTTTAGTTTTTTTTTTTTAAATCACAGAATCCAGTTCAGTGCAAAAGTTGTTTACAGCACCAAGTTGTAAAACTTCACTGACCACTAAAAACCTACAGAGCAACAGCCCTGAATCAGTTCCCTGATTGTCTTTTACATTACTTACATGTCTTCTTAATAATATGCAAAATCAATTTGAAACCAAGTCTGACATAGATTAAGCTTAGCATTAGCTTTCTCTAATGCTTGGCCAGCCAGTGGGTTGGCTAAAATGACACATTTTGTGAGTTTTTCAGGGTTTTGTAGTAACAGACTAAGTTTTGGTATGAGGTGCGTAAGTCACTGATTTTTGAACTGCAGGCATAGCACATCATTGTTCTCACCATCTACAAAGTAATCCTTGAATTCAAATAAAAATAAATAAAAAATAAATAAAAAATTTGAACCATTCTCTTCCATGACATGCTGCATCCCTGTTGGTTGGCAAGTTAGGTTGCCATGTTAAAAAACAAAAAACAAACATAATTTTCTAGTACCTACAAAAAATAAAACTTTTAGTTGTCCTTTAAGTCTTCAGTCTCAAACCAACATCAGGTCTCAAGTCTTTAAAATAAAACAAGTTAACATTACTCAAGCAAGTCTTAAGTCCTTGAATTTATGATCCATGTCTGCCTTTAGTCAAGTCATGTGACTCGTCATATGTCCAACACCTCTGCTAACTAACATTTGGCAATGATTCATGTATGCAATATATCTAACATGATGAAATCATAAAAAAATATGCAAACAAACATTTAAAAAAAAAAGTCAAGATACACATTACACAAAATACCTCAAACTTAAATAATTACTAAGGTACAGGCACCTTATATGTTTGTAATCTCTCTTCTATAAGGTTTTCACGTGGTGGTATTCAAAGATATGACGGATCCAGTCCTGAATATAGCAATTCAGTCCAGTGTTACAAGATCACATAAAAAATGAAACAAATCAGATATAAACAAATGAGCAACAAATTTTGCTGTTTGTTCTTTCCCTCACTGATGTCCTGTTTTGTTTTTTTTGTTTTTTTTCCTTTTAATTGACATAGTAAAGCCAGTAAACAATGTTGAAGAAGGAAAAGACGGTTGGGAAGATCATCCTCGACCACTTGTCAATAGAGTTTACATCAGTCAAGTCTGGGATGGTGATCTTCAGCTGTGAAGCACGCCTCCGTAGTCGGCTCTTCTTTTGCGTCATGTGGCATTCAAGGGTGTTTCGCCCAAAATTGTGCCTGGCCAGTCCTGCTTTGCGGTACTGTAGAGTTGAGCTGTCATATTTCAGCATGGTGTTTCTTGGGTCATTGAGACCCAGAGCGAGCTCAGAAACGCCCATGTCATTTTTAATGTCCAGGGTGCCCAAAAGGATGTTTTCATGTGGATCCATCTGCCCAAGAAAAAGAGTCAAGTTTGTCTTGATATATTTTCAAATAAATCACATTTCTCTGAAATGAATCTACAAAAAGAATAAAAAAATGGGAGACTATCCTCTACAATATATATAAACAAACTATGGATGTATTAAGTATGTATTTTGTGCATAGGCTCACTCCTAGTGTTTAACTAGGTGATCATTATCTATGGACTATAGAATGACATCTTCCAATGTCATTGCTTCTGTTTTATTTTTCCAAATAAAGCTAACAATTAGCCAATCAACATTATGTAGCATTTGGAAGCCAAAGTGCAATTTTTTTTTCTTCAGGAATTGGAGAACATACCTCTGTATTAATACCAAACATATGTTTACCAAGTGTCCAAGAATACAGCTCCATACAAATGTTAATGCTAATGTCTGCTGAATGTGTAAATACACAAATGTTTGGTAATACAATTGCAGTATCAACTCTATAGTAAGATAATGTATAAATGTGGCATTACATCTAGTCTTGCCCCCTGTGGCCAAAATATCTATAAACTGCCTTAAAGGAGATGTAGTAGTTTTGTGGTACCTTATTCTTCTGATCTCCAAGTCCAATTGCTGCATCGTCCACAAAGATCGGCTCCCACATTGAGTCGTGACCATCAAGATCCCTCTGTTTCATTCTTGCATACAGAGTATCGTCTCTGCCAACTACGTTTCCCACCAGCCACTGGAAGCAAACAAAATCACTATATTTACATTGTATCGGTTGTGCATTTAACTACGTCCTTGTACAGTCACATTATAGCTGCCATTTTGCATCTTT
>JAPZDZ010000006.1:16446746-16456835 GCA_029783805.1 Acanthurus tennentii | reverse complement strand
TTTAGCTTATGTCAGCTGGGAGCAAGAAAATCAGAAGTATACAAAACTCTTTTAAGGCAAAGAGAAGTGGCTCAGAGACCTTCTTTCCTTTTTTCTCAGCTGGCAACATGTCACATTCAAACAGGGATGGCACAGGCTTATTAGGCTGGCTTTACTTGGCAGATTGAAGGCAGGAAACATTAGGTCAACCCTACATTTGAAGTGGTGACATTTCTTTTCTTTGCGAGTAATTATTCTGAGCTCCCAAGACAGCTACATGAATAATTAAATTAAAACTCATTGCAAAGTAAAGAAAATATTTGATTCCATGAATCTAGAGCAAAGAAAAAAAAACTGCTTCCACTTGAAAATGTGAGCACATGGGAGCTCATCAAGAGAATATGCCTGTGTTTTTTAAATCAGTTCTTTCTAAATCAAAATCAAAAGTCCTATAAACTACAAAGGCAAGCTAAGCTGTTCTCACCTTATTTGGATCCATCCTCATCTTCTCGTTGTTAGCTGTGGCTATTTTTTCAGCTGCCTTTTTCTGACGCTGAGGCCCTCGTCCAAAGAAGATGTAGTTTACCAGCGCATACTCCAGCAGAGCCAAGAAGACGAAGACGAAGCAGCCCATCAGGTACATGTCTATGGCCTTGACGTAGGGGATTTTAGGGAGGGTTTCTCTCAGGTGGGTGTTAATGGTAGTCATGGTGAGCACCGTGGTAATGCCTGATGGAAAAAAACATGTTCATTGTATTATGACAGTATGATGTGAATGGAGAAGATTTAAGTGGAAAAAAAGGTTTTGCATTGCTTTAAAAACTACATATCAGCAATTGAAAATTTGCCATTTTCTGTTAAAAACACCTTTAACATTTTTCTTCCTATTAACCGGTTGCATTCAACTAAAGCCCTTCCTTACTTTACCATTCTGATTGAATGTGTGACAGTTTTTATCCTTCCAGCTGCAAGACATCTTTGTGATCAACTTGATGCCATGTATGTGCTTCATTAAGCCTGTCAGGATCAATGAGACTGAGAGGCTCACCCCCATGACTTTAAACTATGCTATGGGAGAAAAGCTAAAAGAGACTGACACCTGAAGCTGTGAAGCGATTTGAAATTCAAATATCAACCTTGGTCTTGTTCATTAGCGGAGAACACCTCCTGAGAAAAGTTGTAGACAGTTTTCAAAAGCCTCGCTGCAGCGTGCTGCGGGGATGGTTACTGTCGCGTTGACCGGCATATCAATGTGCTTAGTTTGTGCTTATTATGAGTGACACATTTACTTTTACTAGTACTAATTTATTTTTATCTATTTGTCATTTTATAATTAAGTGCTGGCTTTTGAATATGATGTGCTTACAGTTGTGTGTGTCATTGGTATTATCCATATGTAGTAATTATAAATGGTATAAAAAGCCCGATTGTAAAGATTAAATGATTTATCATGCATGATAAAATAATTGCGCCTCAGCTTATATAGTGCTCACAAATCCTCTCCTATGCGTCCTTATATTCTACTTTGAAAGTGCACAAAGCGTGATTATTTAAGGCAATTTCTGTTGAGAGTGTCAGTAAACAATTACTAAATTATTATACAGCTGTCACAAAGCTGTCAGGTGACCACCGCTCAAAACAGGATTCAGGCAATTTCCCCCAAGCTGTTGCTGCAAGAGCTTAACAACAACAACAAAGGATTTCTGCAGCACTGTGGCCATGTGAATCAGCCATTACAGGTCCTTTTAATGCCTGAATCCAGGTCAGAGTAAAGTGGTTCCTGAATGTGGCGTAGATTGGGGGGTGACCGAACATCTCCCAACTCTCCTGACCCACCTCCATTATGGAGCATTACCTTTTTTTTCATTAAATCCCATGCATGCTTTCCCCCCCGGATCACTAAATGCAGCTCAGTCGTCAATCAGTGAAATTGCCTTGTCGACTAAAGCGAGGGATGGGTAGAAGGCTGAATGAAACTGGGTGGATGGAGCTGGGTGAAAAGAAGGCAGGGAGCCTCCAATAAACACAGAATAAGTCCGAAACTCAACACAAACCTCACAGGCTATATTGGGTTTACATAATCGAGGATGACGGGGGGAAAATTGTGACTTCCAGACAAGCACAGAGGCTCTCAAATCAGAGTGAGAAAAGTCACTTCATAATACGTCTGTGGGACACAGCTACGTTGGCTCTAATCGGGTGGATATTTGACCCCGTTAACACCCACAGTTATTCTAATAGCACTGAAACTTGGTGCACTTGTGAATAATTTCAGTGCTATTCTGTGTCCTTTATGTTCATTACTATATTAAGTAAGGACACCAAGCAATTTATTAATCAATGAATTTGCAGAAATATTCAAATAAATAAGATTCTTTGCGATTAAAAGCCATGACCTTTGCAGCATCAGTGACAATGAATAGTGCATGAAAGTTTTAGAAAATCTTGCAGCAGACATGGTATTTAGCATAGGAAACAGTCAAGCAGGTCTTGGACAACTACATCTTTTTCCATGTGAGTATATTTATTATGAAGCAAAAGATTTCCTCCCCTTACTTAATTTAAAATATGTCATAAATTGTTTTTCCTCCACTTGTCAACCTAAATGTTGGCTGTCTCTGTTTGTCCTTCAGATGAAAGATGTGAATGTTGTGAGGTAAAGTTGGGAAGAAAAAAAAACCCTATAAATTTCTTTCTCTTGAATTTCCCTCATCAGTCTTTTTCAGTGCTGGAGCAATCTGTGCCCACCCCTGTTTCACCGTGTCCTGCCTATCTGTCTATATTTGTATTTCTTGCCTCACCTAGAGCCACTCTGGCAGCCGAGGCGTCATAGTTGATCCAGAAGGAGACCCAGGAGAGGATGGTGATAAGTATAGAAGGCATGTACGTCTGCAGGATGAAGTACCCGATGTTTCTCTTTAGCTTAAAACTCAGGGACAGGCGAGGGTAAGAACCTGCCGAGACAGGATGGGAGGCAAAAAGAGCAAACAAAGGCAGCGTTAGGTGATGTATTTCCGCAATATTTCTCTCAGCCACCAGGTATCCAGGTCTTTTTTTGACATATGCTATTTCAGAAATATCTCTCTCACCCCTACAGTGTATATTTTGAGATGTCTTCAGATCTAAGCATAAGTTCAGGCAAATATTTTATCAAAAGACTGGTCATTTGCAAGAAAACAGTGAGTTTCCCATCTGCCCCCATTATAGTGGAGGTGTAGTTAAATTTAGACATTACATCTTACTGAAGAAAGGCCAGACAATGTTAAAGAAACCAAAGTCAAAAGAAACCAAAAAAAGGAAGCAAATCTTTACATTTCAGGAGAAGGAAAAAGTAAATATTATGCAGTGCAGTGCAGTTGTGAAGTGCTGGAAAAGGTCAAGATAATGTCTTTTTAATGAAAGACCCAACAATCCACCAGCTTCAGCCCCTCTTGGCATGTCACCACATACATCTGCTATTTCAATTAGCTAACATGAGCATGAACCATGGAGGGAATCATTGAATTATTACTTTATGAAGTGAGGAAACAAGTAAGGTAGAAAATGACGGGGAGAGGGATGCAACATTAAACATTTACCTTACATAAGGATGACTACGACATTGCCTATCCTTGCAGTGAAACGTGACACTTGTATTGGATAAATGCCCGGACACTAATGCTGACGTTTGCATCTCTGAGTGACACGCAGGCCGGTCCTTTATCTCAACAGACAGCACGTTAAAGGGGAATCCCCCGTCTGCTATATGTCAGTATAAGGTAATGAAATCAGGCACACTGCGGGGAGAGCACGCTTACTCGCATGCATGTTAAAGGACAACAAGCACCCACACGGATGCATACAAACACTGTGCAAAAAAAGGGGTTGTGTGAAATGTGTGACCCCTGCAGACAAAAGGACTCCTCTCAATGGCTGAGTCTTTAGTTGTTATTGCATTCATGTACTGCTCTCATTCAACACAATACCCAGAAACTGTATTAAGCAGAACCGCCGTCCCACTTACATTTGCCTGCTTGCAGGACAAATCATGAATATGAAAATGCAGCAGAGATGAATATTTCATTGTATCAGACAGCATACTTTTTTGTTTATTGCTGTTAAATAAGTCATGGTGTCTTCTGTCTCCCAGGACAGTGTTTCATACAGAGGTTTGTGTGCGGGTTTTTGCACATTTACATAACATTTTGCATTTCTGGAAATTAGTGGCTGCTATTTTCATATCAATAAGTGCAAACAATAGAATGACTCAATATTTATGAATTGCCATGTTGCCCTCGTTGCAGCGCATAATGAAATTGAAATGAAATAACCCTAAGAGGCAGAAAATAAATAAAGGGCTTTTTTTTAAAAAATGGAAATAAAGGCAAAGTAATAAAAGTGCGTTGTGCGAAAAATGGAACATACATGCTTCGAGACTATATTAATTTTAAGAGAGTTGAAAATATTGGATTGTGTTATGTTGTGCTGCTGTTGCTCTGTGTGTGTGTGTGTGTGTGTGTTAAGCCCTGTGCATTCATCCAACACAAGCTCAACTCGGTTTGTGATTTGTGGATTTCAGCCTGTTTGTTGCCTTTACCTGTGGAGAAGACAACATTCTTGGAGATGAGCTTATGATCCACAATGGAGAACTGGGGCAGTTCGATCTTGTCCACCCCCGTCACAGCGTTGTCCCCTCCTCGCCAGTAGAACTCAATGTCATCTGTAGTGTAGCCATCTGAAATACGACACAGAGAACAGGATTTACTGAGCAACGTTAACGGTCTGTGTAGTATGTGCTCGTAATCATGTCCCATCTGGATCCTGTGCGGTACAGTTAATTAATCACTTTGCTTTTAATTAGGTTTGTATTTGTCATGATTTACATCCTGCTGACAGCAAACACACTAATTGTTCTGAAAATCTGAGGTTAACCACAGGAAAAGGGTTCACTTATATCACTTTTATTGCGTACATTATTTTATGGTACAAATACATTTGCTACCACCACTATCTTTTATATTAAGAGGAAAATGTGCTGGTTAAACCGGACAAGACTGGTGTGAATGACTGGAAGTTAGTGAATCTAGCATGAAATTGTCAGCTGTAGTATTTTATCAGTTAATGTGAGCAGTTCAAAATCTTTTCATGTACATGTGCCTTTAAAGGAACGAGTACATCAGCCTTTGACTTATTCCACTAATATGTTTAGTTTTTATTCCAAAGATTCCAGTTGTGTGCTCTTGACTCTACTTGACTCTCCATTGTGATAGTTGTGCTTGACATAACCTCAGAAATACTCAAGAGGAATGTTAGTTCAGCTGCTCAGTGCAACCAGCATCCATATTTGACCATTAAGCAGCAGGTTCATGTCGTGTTCAAGTCCAAATCAACATCGACCTCTGAGGTAACCAAGAGCAAGTCACATGCTGATTTCTTGGTACTGTATTCTTAAAGATAACTCAATTATGAAAAAGCCTGTTAAAGCTATAAATTATGAAATCAAGTTGAACATATAAGATTCCACAGAGTAACTGAGGGAAACCCTCATATATGGACTAAATACAGTATATACGAGTCATCTTTATTATGTTTTGTCCCACGAGCGAGTGAATTATTAAATAGCAAGAGCAAGAATGCTTAAATAACCAGGCCTGGCATCCATTTTCACCACTAAAACTCAGTAAAATCTGCAAAGGGACAAGAAGCAAGTCCATTAATATTAATCTGGACCAAATCTACCAGCTCCTTTGCTCTCATTTTGGCCAAATCAGTGGAGACACGGACAGCAAAGTGGCCAGTGGGCTGGAGTGATGAATGATTGAGTAACTCCATACTATGTAGTTAAAGCCCCAGACAAGTGCTGTTGCAGGAGCGAAAAAAAAAAAAAAAGGTAGAAAATCCTCATTAGACCATGAAACTTGGCTCTTGCATAATCCACTGCCTACTGTCTGCTCCGGTGCAGTTGTCATGTCTGCTGACTTCAGGCCATAAGAGCATTGGTCTCAGAGAGAGAAGAGGAAGGAGATGAGGAGACGAGGAGAGACAGGAGACAGCTGGGGTTGGTGCACTTTTTAGATGGGTGGCTCACAACTAAGGCAATGTTAAAACTCTGGAAACTCAATTAAAACAGCAATTTGCAAAGTTAAAAGTAAGTAAAAATGGATGTCTATTATCACCATCTGAACCTGTCTGTGTTTGAATGCTACTTTCAGAAGTACTGAAGCCACATGCATTTACAATGAAAGAAAAAAAAGTCACTGCTTTTCCCAATTTGGGGCTACAGAGAGGTTGCAATACAAAGCTAATGCTTCCTCTTTAAGTGCAACACAGTGAGAATGCTTTATTTTGCACATAGCGAGCTTGGGGTGTTAGATTATCTCAGAGGTCTGACAGCTCATCCTGATGAGTGTATCGAAGTGTGAACCAGCTCAAGTGAGAGACAAGAGGCCAAGACTTAGAATACAATTTGCAGCCTCGAGACAAAGAACGGAATATTGCAGCCTTACATCACGATGCTGAGAAAACTGCTCAGTTGCTCCAAATGTGCATGTGTGTGTGTTGTGTTGCATTTTTAGGGAACAGCAGGAAATGGATTAAAAACAACGTTTTCAGACTCAACATGCAACGTAGTAATCATTTGTGATGGCTGCAATGGTTGCTACAGATGTACAGGGATTTGCATGCTTGTTAGGTGAGTTTGCGTGAGTGAATCATTTGATTTGACCCCTTATTTTTATGCATCAGTGTGTGTGACCATCACTCTGTTGAATGTTGACTATGGGGAGATTTAGCCGCTAAAAAAGTGAATTAACATGTTGGATTTGCATGAGTTCATATAGCATGTGTGTATTGGATGACAGGGCTGGACTGGAGGAGGAATAAAAGTATATTTTAGGTTTACAGGGAACTCCCATGCTGTTTCACTGATCAATACAAACTCTTATACCACACCTTCATTCTCCTCTAATCTTATCTCCTTCTCTTTTCACTCTTCTTCTCTAACTTGTTCTATTTTGTCTCCCTTTCTCTCACCATTTTTTCCATTTGATTACACTCCTCTTATTCTCTTCTCATGGGAACTCTTATATATGTCCATCTATCTTTCACTCAAACCGTCCCCTCGTCTTCTTCCTCCCCCATACCCTGCTCTGCTTAATTAATACTTGTGTGACCTATTTAGTTGTTCTGAATTATTAAAGCAGACTTTTCAGTGGCTGCATTCAAACCCTCACACTCTGACATTTCTTGCTCCTCTTGATGAAAGCAGAGCTGTGTACTTTCTGCATTCAAAACAATATAATGCCTCTTTATTTCCAAAACAAGCATGAACAGTGCAGCTTGGGTAGTCATATCACATCATTGTTATCATCACCTCGCCTAAGAAATATAAAATTGTATTCCAAATGCAATAAGTAGCCGAAGGAGGGATGGCAAAATGAGATTCATGTGTTCTCTTCTCTCAGTTTCAGTAAAAAGCCTGGCAACTGCATTTTCAACTGACTGCAGACGATTAAGTGCTGCCCCGCTAAGTGCAGAGTAGAAGGAAATTATATTAGTGGAGATGGAATGAAATAAAGGCAGGTCAGGTCAGGGGCAGACAGAAATAACTTAATTTTGAATACATTTCTTAAGTGATCAAACCAGGACTGAATAACATTGTCTGCTTAAAATTCAGAATTTAAAGTTCAGTCCGAGCAGATTGTCCCAAGAGGATAAAAGCTTATTTCATCAGTGATTCCCTGATCATGCCTCAACACCAGTGCCAAATATTCACTTGTACACACGATTTTAATCAAAGTGTAAGGGAGATTTTTATGAAACCATCATCCTCCATAGAGGCTGAACCCCCTCTCCTTTTCTCACATGCAAAAATAGCAACTTCTCTGGATCTAACAGTCAAAAAATATAGAAATTTTGGCTCCATCCAACATGTTTGTATCATGGGCTGTAATGCACATCACAGCCTCTCTAGAGGAAGTCAACATGAGTTTAAAAAGAGATTATTTATGTCACGTGAGTGCCAGCACACAACAACTATACACATACTCGTGAACACACACTTCCAGTATAGTAAAGTGGATGCCTCTGTGCCAAACCCAACACATATCAGAGTCAGTGATTTGATCTGCTCCTCCTTTTTGATTGTCCAGCCACCTAATCCACTTATCTCCACTGTTTCTCCGTCATTGAAGCTGACTTTGCAATTTTGCGTCACTTTGCTTTCACACTAACGTTATTACATCACAGCGTTTGGCACAGATAGATTGTCCTGATTATCATCCTGCGTGAAAAAAAACCTAAAAGGAGTGAAGACTGTGTGAGTGGAACAGAAAAAAAAGACATGTTCTGCAATACAAGAGACAAGAGGGAGTCAGCCTACACTGTATTTATTACAAATAAAGGAAATTAGCTCCTTGATTCCTCAACGGGATGGTATGCAAACTCACCCCTTCATACAAAAAATGAAAATAAAACTATGGATGTGACAATATGTATTTTACACCAGCACAATAGCCTCTCTCTCATTCTTTTCTAAAGACTGGAAGGGTTGGCAGGCCAGAATAAATGAAACCGTTCATGATAGCATCGGAAGAGATAGCTGCACAATACTAAAGCTATTTAACTGGGACTGTGGCATATCTCCCTGACCAAATCTGACTCCAGGCCTTTTTATCGAGCTTATGAAATAATGTCTCAGTTGATTTGTTTTAATGGGCAAATAAGGATTTTGGATGGAGATAAAGCACTGGCTTTGATATTGCTCTGAGCAAAACATAATCATAAATAACTACTTTTTTTTTGTTTGTATGTTGTGTACTTATGAGTGGTGCTATATGGAATATCACATACTTTTAAAAAAAACTTGCACAAGGTCTCTACTGTAATGTGATAACACTATCACCATTGTGACGTACATTTTAAATGCCATGCAGATGATATGTACATACAGAACAAGACCTTCAAGTCAAAAGTTGTCCCAGCAGATCTTATAACTTCCCCATGGAAAATGAAATTTAAATTTTGAATGCTAAAAAACATAACAAGCTGGTTAGATTAGTCCAAGATTTTAACAAGAAGTCAGGGAAAGTGTGTATAAATGCTAAAAGGTTTCCAAACCAAAACACTGAGTAGAATTATTTAAACTGCAAGGTTTGGGAAACCTGACCCTTTGCACAGTTTGCATGAGAAACTGCATCTCAACACGATGCATATTACAAGAAAACAATATGCGGCAAGTAGTAAGACATGCATAATCATAAAACAACACATACATGGTTGCATGGGCCTGCAAAAAAAATATGTCCCCTCACACACATGCACACACACTCTGTAGGCATGTCAAATCAAACCCCTCTGAACAACTGACTGCCTCTCACTCCCCCCTGAGAGCTGAGAAGGCTACTCCTCTCTTAAATATGTCTCAGATGAATTTTTGATTCCACGCAGTTCAAAGTGACTTTAGTTATGCCTGGTGTCCAATTAAAAATGTCTTCAAACTTTTGCAGTTTATACCCAGCGAGCCGCAGCTGACTGCATGCCTGTACGGGGACAACACATCTAAAGATAAGATAGATAAATAAATAAGCCATGCAAGCTCATGTGTAGAAAGCATTTACACCCCGGAGTATGTGTGCAGTTTCTAAAAATGGACTCTTGATGAGCACAGATAGCAAGAGAGAGATGAGAGAAGGGAGACAGTGGAAGTGGCTCTGTCCATATGATGCGGATCGCTGGTGCAGAAAATATAACTATTACTTGGTAGAGATGCTGTAATGAAATGATTGTGAGCGCACGGCAACTGTGTGAAATACAGGCTCAATGTGTCTCTCGCTCCCCTCTCGGTGTACACGGAAATAAACAGGGACGTCTTCATCTGTTTCAGCGTCCATGTGTTAGAATGTGAACGAATCAACGACTGAAAGTTTTGTCTTTATTTGTTTTTTAAGTTGCTTTTAAAAGCAACTTTACTCAAAATCACAATTTCGCTGCCCCCTGAAAAGCCATACATTCACACTTTGATAAAACCCGAAGGAGTTAATTAGTACGAAAATGCTCGAGTGTGGTATTCAGGGTTTACCGGCTGAGTGGCCCTACTCCTGTTATGATTTATTGAAAAGGTGCACAGCTGCT
>JAPZDZ010000006.1:16399115-16412369 GCA_029783805.1 Acanthurus tennentii | reverse complement strand
ATTTTAAGCTGAGGGTCAATACAAATGTCATGCCAGGGTGAGTATTTATAAAAGCAAAGTGGTGTATGTGGGGTCTGCCTAAACATTCTGCACTTATGTTCATTGTACTGAAGACAAATTGCCTGGAGAGGCTCATTTATATGTTCTAAAAGGTTCTGAACAACAACAAAAGTCTCTGGCATTCAGGAATTTGCTCAACTAGATAAAGTCTCCCATGATTATGACTACCAGTCTCAGATATGAACTTTGCACAGTTTTACCAATGGGCAGCTTTCAGCTCTGCAGAGCTAGCCTTGCAAAAAATTCTTGCTTTAATAACAACACTTTACAAAAGGAGTCTGACTCACAGGCGGGAACATCATTCTTGGACATTTTTTTGCATGTCATTCCTTCATTTTCTTTTTCTTGAATTTATGAAGTGCTGTCGAGTACACACAACGAAATACCAAAGCGTTGCAGCTGAGCCCACGCTAAGAGCGATGACTGCTGTTACCTGAAGTCATCAACATTCCAGTGGCGGAAACAGTTCCTCACACTGACTTAATGTGTAATACAGAATTCTGCTCATATGCCCCTTTTTTCTGGCTTTTATATGCATTTGTCTCAGTGTCTCTCTTGTTCCCCACCTGTCATATGCAGTGGGTGTGGGGGGGTATTTTATATCCTTCCTTATTTTAATATCCTGATCAATTGTCAGTATAGCAACAAAACCACCTCCATCATTATCATTTACACTAACTTAACTGGTTCTGCTAATGAGCGAACACCTACTCATACTGTCAATGGCGACATGCAAAGGGTCCCCTTTTCAGTATACAATCAACCCACGTAATGTCTGTCCTTTTACTGCATTCAAGTGGCACACGAGTGTAATCAAAATGGATTACAGAAACACTATAGGGAGGCATATGTATCTAAAACCTACCAACATGAATAATGCAAGCTGGAGCACGGGGCGCTTCAGCACTCCACTCACACAATTCATCCACTCCTCCTTCACGCACTCCACCATCCCTTGTGACTTTTCTCTGCACAGCTTGCTTTTGTTGTCTGTATTCATATGTAATGTATACAGCTGCTATGAATGTTTCATGTCTTTTTTCCTCTTTTTTTTTTGCTGAATCTGTTTTTAAGTGGAGAAGTTGTTGCCAAGTCTATAAAAATTAGTTTTCTATGATAATGAGGACGTTGTCAAAAAGTGCGCTCCTATTCAAATGATCCCTGCTGCACACACAGTGACCAACCGGCGCTTGCATTTAGGCAGATGCACTGATGTGGACATGAAATTCCTGAGATGAGATGCAACACATCATCACTGTTTTGGGTTTATGGCCCAAATTTATTGTTTTGGCTCAGTCTCACCGTTCACAGCTACCCTGTTTTCTGGAGCAGCTCTGATAAACCCAATGGATACCAACTACCCATCAATATGCTGGATTATTTGGCAGCTAAAGAAACAGATATTTCATTTACAGGAAGTTGGGTAAATACTTGATTTGAATCCATTTAATAGCCAAAGCAAGACCCCAATTAAATGCCAATGTTGTTTTGTGCTAGATGTGTAATTAGACATCTGTTTGCTGACACATTTGTTGTATCAATTTTGCCATTTGTTACAGTAATATGCCACTTGTGTTTTCAGGTTGTCCTGCCGCCTGCAGGTAGCCAAAAGAATCAAAAATCAAAATGCTGTTTTAGGTTGAAAGGTTTTCAACACATGATCAGAGTTATCAGTATCCATGCTTGTGCTGAATGGGTGACTAATTCGATTACTTCATGGCACATTAAAATGACTGAAATTACTTGCATCCAGTCTCCGCCTCTGAGATTGTGAGATTGCTCTTGTGTAGCTCCTAATTGAGAAATTCCTACTGTTTAATATTCTAGTGACAGCAGACTCAGTACAGTAATTATATCAAGCTGACACAGCTAATAGAAGGGATGTGGTTAACTAGTCGTCTATTCTTAAACATAAAAGGTGTTTTCTAAGGACAATTATGTTCTTAATGCAGTTTGACGCCATCATTTTACATTTTCACATGTAATTAGTAAATATGCAGTGAGGTTCCTTCTCTTGAGCCCTGCACCACAAGTCAGTTTGTATATTTAATATATTTCAAATCCTATTTGAGTCAAATTTTTAATGAAATTACTTTGGAACAACAGCCCAAAGATGTGTTCATGTTGCCGTTTAGTTCAAACGTATCTTCTATATTAAGTTGTGAAAATAAATCAGTCTGTTATGTTGCAGCCAGGGTTTCTTTTTATTTTGTATTAACTTTTACATTTTTGCATTAAAGCGCTGAGTCCAATCCATCCTGAACCCTGATAAAGTTTGGATCCGCACAGCTTGTTACATAATTCAAACAGCTACATTCCAGGTGGCTATGTTAAAATACCAATTAATGTGGAAACATGACAGAAGACTAAGGGGGATTATGATTTATAAATTATAAACATGAGCGGATACCTGCACAAAAAACATCCACTCATGCAGCGTCCTTTTCTTAATATGTTGTTCTCATAACAATTCATTAAGAAAATGTATAATTGGATGTAAAATTAGCACATGTTCCTGATTGCAGGACAAGTTATTTTCATATTTGACTGATTTTAAGGCAGTAACAAACTCAAAAAATACTATTAGATAAAGAAGAAGTCATTTTGGTCATTGTTGGACCAGATATTGGCATATAGTTGATGTATTACACAAAACATCTGATGGAAACACTGATTTTGATCTAATGGGAGCTTTTAAGGACATAACTTTATTAGTTTGTTGCTATTATCTAAAAATAGGACAAAAAGTTGGAATGCCCTCATAAATTTGCACATTTTAATTGAGTTGATTACATTTATTTTATTTATTTCCTCCCAAAGCTTGGAATGAGTTCTGTCCATGCCACTTCACTCTCATTAGATTGTGTTTAGCCATCATGGAGGAGGAGTTTGGAGATAATTTGGGTGCCGACAAAAGACTGCAGTGGTCAACCCTTGTGTGTCATTTTGGGTGAAACCAGGCAAAACTGTGTGTGTAGTGACAATATAGTGTTTCAGTATCCTTTCAAGAAAACAAATACTTATTTTAATGAGTAATTTCATTGAGAAAACATACATCTATCAATTAGCATAATAAACAATATCACCAGCTGCTGAATGTGATGTTTCCCCTGATTGACCCTATACACAGGGTGTTAAATGTTTAAATACATGCCAAGAAAATCTATTTGAATCGTATTTGTTTAGCATTTTGGTTGATTTTAGCTGCCAATCAATTCAGTTTTACACACATAAGCTATACAATGTTGAAGGCTGCTGTGAAATAGATTTAGACACAACTACAGATGGAGACTTAATATAATTTTAAAGCTCTCATGTCTGAAAGAGATATTACACAATACCACATAAGTGCTTCCGCGATCTTTCTTTCCTTTTATTATCATATGGGAAGCAATAATCTCTTTGCCTTTCAGCCGGCATCCATTATAATGTATCACATTTGTTTAATATATGGTACAGGCCTGGTTTTCAGTGAAATCTTGATGCATTTACAGCAGACATTCCATCAGATATATCTTCTGCAGAGAGGCGGAAATAACTGGGTACTAAAACGGGGGGCTCTGAATTTCACAGTCCCTCTCCGACAATCAATAAGCTCCTCTTGACCTTTATGCGCATCAATAATGGTATTTCTGCCTTTTGGAGGAGGATAAGAAGTTTAGTTCATCCTCAGATTGGAGTATTTCTTCCCCCTGTGAAAACTGTTGGCCTAAGATTCAAGTGCTCAGGAGCTCAACCAAAAGCAAATATTGATACCTAAATGGCGTTGGAGAAGGAAAACCAAGTAGATCAACCAAAGCCTCCACATGTCTAGTATGCATATTTTCCATCCTTCCTTCCGCCAGTGCATAAATTAAGTTCTGCAATGCCTCTTGCCTTGGGTTGTAAGTCTAACATGACATTGGTATTCAGTGTGTGTGTCCCTCTCTGTATGTCCACCTCTGACTCATGCAGAATGAACCCTCAGCAGCACTAGGTACATGACCTTCCCTCCAAACACCAGCACTGCCTCTGGCCCTCCACATGGTAACTTGTTAATGTCAGCGCTCTCTCCCTATCTATCTCTGTCTCGCTCTCTCTTCCTGTCACATACACAAAGGGTGAAAGTTTTGACCCCGAGGTCTCACACAATCATATCCTATCCTTTCTCACCCTAGAAGGGGTTAAGACTTTGGCACCGACGACCAGGAACAAGTGACCTTTCATGGGTATGTAATGAACACCAGCTACAGCCTTTTCATTCAGCGTCTGGCTTTGGGCCTCAGTGGCATGTCATATAGTTCTCTACATGGTGCGTGACTAAGTAGATTTAACCATTAGTGCACAGTCAGATCATGGAAAGAGACATCAGCTGCTACCTTCTGTAAGATGTTTGTCTTTTACTAAGAAAAGTTAGGGTAGGATTTTGGAATAAGGCCTTGCAACACGCTTAAGTCTAGGTCGTGCATTTGGACATTGGAGCTGTTTGTGTGACAAGTCCTGGAGAGAACTTCACGTCCTCTGGGTCGCTCACGCTTGAAGGCTTGCATACTTAGTTTGGTGACTCATCTAAAGTGTGCTAGAGGCCTGTGTTGTTTCTAAATGGGTTTCTGCTATGTGACATTGGTAACAAAGTGCTAAAACAGATGGTTTGAGACAAACCTCTTTGCAGTTTCTTATTTTAATGGCCCCTCTGGAAAAATCAAATAAATTCACTATGTTATCACCCGTTCCTGTCCCCGTTTTAATGTGACGCCTTCAACAGAGAGCAGTGCTGGGTGTTATAAGAATATATTGTTAATGCACACCAAAGAGTGGGTGTCCCGCTCTGCCATAATGGCTAATGGGACACTGTCGGATACATCCCTCAGTGACATCTCTCCATTATCCTCAACCCTGTTCCTTATCCTTTCTCTAAAGAAAGTACACAGGGTGGTTCTATCTCTGCACCAAAATAAGTGGCATACAGAGAGCCAGATGGGGGAGAGGAAATGGAAGAAAGGAAAGTGCTTCTACACCAGCTGCTATCCTGAAAAGTGGTTACATTTATAGGAAGGGGAGCAGATCAAAGATGCCGAAACCATTACGCGCACATGTGGCCCCTTCTTTTCATGAGACTCAAATGGGTCAGGTGGTAATGACTCCCCTTTCACATTAGAGGGTGTTTAGTGAGCCAAGCCTGACAATAGGAACGGGATGATCAGAGGAGCTGTGCCGCACTGGCTTTGTGTGTTTGAATGAAGAGGTTGTTTTATTATTTATTTATTTACTTATTTTGACCGTGTGTGGGTGTGTGTGCGTGTGAAATAAACCCTGGCCCTCACACACTTCTATACAGAAATGATGTAGCTGGGATAAACAGTTTTTTTTTTCTGATTGTAGTAGCCCAGAGGAGATGAAAACAGTGGGGAAAATAGTAAACAAAGCACAACAGACTTTGGAGTGTCCTGTTGACTCAATTGTAGGACACATACTGCTGTATAACATGCACTTGCAACACCATGGCTAAAAATCATGTTTGTGGCTTCTGTTCTTGTGCTCTTTTGGATTTCTGTTTTTGCTTTATGTTATCTAAAAAAAAATACAGATAGCACAAAAAAAAGATCTTTTGTCTGGTACATTCATGTGGTCATTTTTCATAAAAGAAATCCCTATCTTCCCTTCTGTGCTGAGGAAAACTATGTACAAATTGGATGAAATGGCTCTCATGCATTAGGTGATTAGGTTGTAGATACAAATAGCATCTTACATAACCCGTCAGTATTTGAAATACATCCCCTGACCACGCTAACAGTATGCATACTGTACTATCAGGGATTTTTTAACATGTACACACATCAAAAAACACATTGTAAGGCAGCTTTCAAGCTCTTGCGTTGGTTACACAGGGAAAACACACCTTTAATTAAGAATTCAGTGCCAGTGTGGAGGGCTCTGTAGACCTGCATCTTGTTATGTGTGTGCTTGTTTGTGTGCAAATATGTGCCTATGATTGTGCAGGTCTCCTGTATAAATACATGCAAATATACATGGCATCATCTGTTTTCTCATCTCATCTCATCAACATAGTCTACAGGAGCACAAAGATAACAGCATGAGGGACAGCCTTTGGGTGCTGCTGCCAAAAATATTCCTGCATGTAATCATTCCCTGACATCACAACATGACTCACATCGCAGCTAGTAACATCAAAAACAACTGCAACAGCAGGACACATCTGTACTAAGAAGATGAAAACCTGCTAACTCCCACAGGGCCAACCCTAGAAAGGGACGGTGTGTATAAAAAAACTCAGATTACAATGGACCAATCAAAATCTTGTGCATTTTACCACAAATATCAATTTTCGCTCACCTTGTCAACTGTATCATAAAAGTCTAGGGTGACCCTCCATGTTGATAAAAATGCATCCTTGAGTTTTTTTTCTGTGAACTGAGGCGCAGTTCCAACATCTCATCACTAGGAGGTGCGCTTGTATGACGCAAAACTTAATCTTCACTTCTCATATACCCACAGCTCCTAAGTTCTTCCACTGAACTGTTTCTAGTAAAGCCCCAATAAACCAGCTACAGCATACAGACTTAAACATTTCTCACGAAGCAACACATGAACAAGGAAAATACTATAACTTCCACACATGCCAGAGGTGATTAGATTGAACTTTTACTCCCCCCCAAAAATCATTGATTTTGTGAAGTTAGGTGTGCTTTACTGTGTACCTGCTCTGCCATCAGCTTATGAGAGCAAAACCAAAGCTTCAATTCATGTCAATCAGTTTCAAAAGACCCCAGAGAGGTTGAATACATCAGCTTTCAAACAAAAACGATCATTGCCTTTGAGCTCCCAAAACCCGCAGGTCGATAGGAGTGATCAGTGGGGAAAAGAAGACACATTTACACAGACGAGCATCAAGAGGGGGGATTTCCCGGTGATTTGAGAGGGTGTTTCTCCTGACAGGTTTATGCATAACAGGGATCATGAGTCCAGAATGGTCACTTATTGTCAGAGGAGAGGTGATGATGGCCTACTTACCATATTGACTTCTGATACCATGTCTATGCTGGCTATGTCTATATTCATCCCCACTCCAACCGGAGCACCTGAGACAGATCAAAACAACGGTAAGCAACAGAGACAGTGTGCACATAATTCACCGGAAAAGAAACGGTACTGACGTGTGCGTGATGGAAACACAGATTAACACTTGTGAATTTCAGCTGTTGTCAGCCGGATAATAGTTTTACACTGTTCATTTCGGGTGGGATTAGATGTGCTGAGCTGCGGTGAAAGTGCCGGTAATTCCCCTAAAAGTTGTTGACATTAAATCATCCAGCCCCCCCTCCCTCAAAAAAAAAAAAAAAAAAAAAAAAAACGGAGCCAAAGTTGCGAACAACGAAATTGGAGCACGAGTATAAACAAGAATGGACACTAAACTGTGTCAAATTTTGAACAGAGGTGCAGTGGAGTTCCCATCCACCTTTAACTGTAGTCACTTCTCATTCAAATAAACGAGGTGGTGTGTTTATGGTCCAACTTCATTCCTCAACACCGTCACCCATGTGTTTTCCCATTATGTCGCTACTCCGGCTTGTTTTGACACATTTCTCGATTGTATCATATACAATGTCACTTGCTGGAGGCAAGTCGATCAGAAATGCCTCTTCCACTTTCCGAAATCACAAAACTAACTGAGTTATCGGTGATTCGAACAGTAATTTTTAAACAGTGTACTATCCCACAGGCTGACAAGGCGCAAAGTCGAACAGAGTTGCTTATGATAAGAGTTAATTTACCTCCGAAATCTGGCCTCAATCGTATATCATAACCTTTCAACAGTCTATCCACCGTTTCTTTAACCAAAGACATATTGCTAGGGTCATTGACACCGGCACTGTGGGAGATAAAAGAGAGAAAAGGTGCACAGAAGAATATGAATACGAAATATTTCAGATCAATAACGTGTCCAAGTATTTTCCATGCCGGCTGAAGCACAGTCACACTTAGTAAAAAATGAGTGGAGCATCCTCCGACCCCTTTCACTTACCTTTGGGCGCACGCCACGGCCACTACGAGGGGGAACAACCAGACGCAAAAACACCTCATTCTTCTTATTCTGAACACTGCCATTCTCATGTTATGTTTTTTTTTCTTTTAGTGAAGACAGACGAGGTCCAACTTATTCTTGCCAGTGCAGTAATTCCAATGCCGGGCGCATGCGTATTCCCGACCACAACATCAAGAAGCAGCGCTGCTGCTGCTGCTGCTACTGCTGCTGGTAGTGGCAGATGTAGTACCCAGCCACGGTGGATATTTAAAGGAGAACCAGGAATACAAGTTACTCAGGGGCACACGGGGGTCTCCCCGTGTCTTTTTTCCTTTTTTCTCTCCCTCTTTTGCACAGCGTGTAGCCGTTTTAGAAGCGGTTACCCTGAGGGGAAAGTTGGCGGTTCAAACCCACGGCGGCGAGATAGGAAATGTGGGTGGGGTTGTCTCCCTTCGTCCGCTCCTTAAGACACCCGTCAGCCACTTGCTGTCCCCGAGCGTGGCACTTAACCCCGCTGCTCCAGCAGAGCTGCTCGGGGTTCCCTGCTGAAGCCTGGACCGGGCAGCTTCCAGTTTAAATGTGTAGAGCAGAACTGAAGAGAGCATTCAACTTAAGTTTCGATCATCAATATGTTTTCAAGTCCAACATCAATCAAAAACTTTCACTTCATTAATTAAAATGCATATGTGAGACAAAATTGAAATTAGTGAATTAATTTAGTCTATAATCAATCTGTTCGCCGTGTTATTTCTGCATTTATTTTAATTGCAAAGTACTGATATTGATCAGCAACCTCAGATCCTCCGTGCATGGGTGTGAACATGCACGTGAGGCAGATACCGAGCAGAAGAGATAAAACTGTTCTTGTACATTTTGGTGAGTTCTGTCAGGCGGGTCCCATGGGTGCTGCTGAGGGAACAGAACAGATGCACCGCTAAATCACTTCTTTTCCAAAAGAAAGAAAGAAAAAAAAGCCTCAGTATGAGTGAAAGACTCTGTCCATGGTGCTGAAATTAGTGAATTCAGTCTCTCCCTCCCTGACTCTGTCCGTTGTGCTCAACGTGCCCCCCCTCCCACTCACACCCACACTATCGCTTTCTCTCTACATAAAAAAGGGGGGTTCCGTGATATAAATGCATCCCTGCACCAACAGTTTGCTCACGCATCGATCTCCACGCATTCGGGCCTCTGACGAAAACGAGAAGCGTGGCTTAATACACTGCGAGGCGCGGTGCCAATGCAGCGCCTCGGGCTTGGAAGCGGGGTGCATGAAGCAGAGTATGCACTGAAGCCTACACTCAGCACATCTCTCGCAGCCATGCACGCACTGGTAAGCAGGATGTGCGCCACTGTGTAAACTCGGACACGAATCGTCATGGATATGGTGGGATCAGAGGCGGGTGCTTGGGCAGTGAGCCCTGTAGGAGTCCTACAGAGAGGAGGGGAACAGAAGTGATCCAACCAGGAAGCTACCGAACACACTGTAGGACTGTAAAAGCACAAGCAAAAAAAATGCCTGTACATATATTCTTATGTGAGAATTTGTGGATTTAGTTAAATATGGGAGTTGGAATTCATTATCATTAAAATAAATCTGGATTGTGTACTTTATTGAACTGACGGGGGCGCTGCAAAATGCGGAGATTTCACAGTCAATTGAAACGCAGTTTGAACTGAATAATAATTAACAGTTATTCCCGGTGTAGTTGTACGTATTAACATATCTGTATGAAGTTGATATAACTTTAATGAGATATAAAGATTAAATTGGAAGCCCCAAACGAGATCTGCTACATTTGAGAGAACTCATATTAAAATATCTTTTAAGTATTTAAAGTTTCTTGCTTCTCAAATACCTAAACGTTGTGTTGGACTGTCAGGGAGTCAACAACAAAATCTGTGCACTGCATTGTTTAGGGACTTGAAATTGTTCATGATGAGATTTCAAAAAACTTAATGCACAGACATGCACTGATTTACAGCAAAAGCAAACGTCCTTAAGTAACACAGTTTATTTCCTGCAAAAAAGCATGTTGCCATGGTTTTCCTGTTTGTTTTCCTTGATATATTTGGTCGTATGACAGTTTTTATTTGCTGCACCTGCACAAATGATTTTGCCCTGACAAAAATCTACCTCTTTAGCAATGTTTTTTAATTGAGAATTGCTTGATAGCTTCAGTAAAATTTTATCTATATTACTTTTTCTCCTTCACGTCAATGAAGAACATTTTGCCAATTAAGAACTCCCAGATTATGGTCATTGTGTTGCTTAACCTCTCTGTAACTAAATCAATGAATCAATAATAATGATTTGAACACACACATATTTTAAGTTTACTGTCTCTCAGACTCAACAATAGGCTATGTGATCAATACACTCTCATGGTTTTACAAGCAGGGGCTTCTAAGACCAAAGCAGCCTGCAGTGACAGTGCAGATTCAATGTAGAGTCTCAAACCAAAAATCGGAAGCAGAATCAAACTCAAAGTTGATGTTTTTCACTCATGCTCGGATTTTAGAGAGTCACAAAAAAACAGTAAATCCATCTTTTCATCTAGTAGTGTAAAAGTTTAGTTTGGTCAATCATGAAGGACATGATTACTATCAACGAAGGGTTTATGTGTCCTGACCTCTTTTAGCATGCATTTCATATCTCAATAAAATTCATTAGAGGATGAACAGATGGCCGAACCGTCGAGCATTCAATTACAATATTGTGTGTATTAAAATAAGGACAAAGTTGTATTATAACCCTTCAGTGTCAGTTGGTAGATGTTTACATCCCTTTGAAACTGCCACTGAGGCAAGCAGACAAATATTTTGACCTGCTTTGCTGTTCTTAATGCCTGATTAACTGAATTGTTTAACATTCCCAAAAGGGCTCGAGCTCTCATCTCTTCTCTCTCTCTCTCTCTCTCTCTCTCTCTCTCTCTCTCTCTCTCTCTCTCTCTCTCTGTCTGTCTTTCTGCATCTTTGCACTGAGAGAATATAATGACTGCTTTTCTGAGCCCCTCAGTGAACCACCATGCTTCCCTGCCAGTGCAATATTCAGTTTGTCCTGTGCTGATGAATAAAAAAGAGGATGTCCCCAATCTCTGTAAAAAGGCATTTGTGTTGTTTCATGTCTGTAAACAAGAGTTTGTTTGCTGGCATCTTGGCAGGATGATGGAAAATGTGCATGTGAAGGGGAAGAGGCTTGTAATTTGCCTCTCGTTCTATGTGTGTGTGTGTTTGTGAGAGATAGAGAGGGACAGAGGGAAAAAGAGGGAATGAGGACCTTGTGCCTGAGTACACAGATAACACATCTCAGTCCATTGTCTGCAATGACATTGACTTCTGTTTTTGCGATAAATAACAGACACGATGAAAAACCCAAACTGGCACACAATGTCAAACAGTGAGTGTTTCCTTGGGCAGAGAGTTTGGTGCCAAAAGAAATAGCTCTTCACACAATATAGACACATGCACACACTCTGCCATGGTTTACCTTTGGCACACCAGCTTTTTTGGCACTAAATAAGAATTGAAATGAGTCCCATCATTATGACTGGATATATTCTTGTCCTAACATTGTGTGTAATAGAAGTCAACACACAAACATACTACAACCTTCAAAGTGAAATTAATACTTCAATAAGGATTCTTACAAGTCAAAAAGCAGCTTTTTTATTCTTCTGGTGCTTAAAAATTTGAGGGTGTTTAGACTTTGTGAAGAGGTTTCAATTCAACTTCTAAAAAAAAAGGAATTTCATTACAAAACAGGTTTGTATTTATTAGGAAGTGCGGTTTTTCCATGTTAAATGGTGTGCCTATAATTCTATTTTTACCCACCACATGTCTCATTTATGAATGTTTCCTAAATTACATCTTGCCACAGCCATTGTAGATCCTCACCAAGTGTTGGCAAACCGATAAAGCCAGTGCAATCAGCTTTTATTTATTTACACATTTCAGGCATGTTCAGATGGAAGGTGGTAAGAGAGTCGAGTGGATTACTATGCATTGCTTAATAAACCTCTGAAGCTTGTGGTCTTACTGTGGAGTTTGCACCTGGTCTGCTCTCAGCAGGTAACACCTCCCATGGATTGACTGTCTGATATCCATCCAGCCCCACAGAGATAGAGCGGCAACATGCCAAAGCACATGGCCAAATACAGTGGCATCATCCCTCCCACTCACTGTCTTGACTGTATTTTTGAAATGATCATTAACAACAATAAGATAAATCAAATAAATAAATGAACAATAGTGTAGTCTGTTTGTGTGCAAACAAGTATTTTCTTATGATAAAAATAACTATAATGGTGAATTCCAGGCAAAAATGAATAAACATGAACTTTGAAAATTAATATACACAACATTTATAGCATAATCAAACTGAATTTGTCAACCAGAGATGAAAACTGCACTGTGCCTTTCCCTGTAATTAAAACACCTCGCTGTATTTCTCTTTACTGAGTGGTGCAATTACAGCATTGACATTGCTGATTAGAGTTCCTTAACTCAGTAGGAGAGCTCTATTAGAGGCCTGCGGAAGACACATTTAAATGATGGGCTTCCTATTATTGAGAAGGCGAGTATTTATGTCAATGAGGCGCATAGAGAATTCAGAAACAAGAAAACAACAGAGATCGACAAAGTGAAGTGTAATCAAAGCTGACTGACAGTAAATTTCATTTTATTTTTTTGGGGAACTGTTCACTTTTCTGGTCAGAAATAACACAGAACCACTTATAGTTGTGTAACAGTTGAGGAATTATTCAGATCCTCTGTCTCAGTTACATTTGTAAAACTACGATAGAGACAAAACTCAGCTCCAAGTGACAGTCTTGCCTGTAAATTATACTTAGCTAAAAGAAAGTGCCAGTAGGCTAATAACAGTGTGTAGGATGTAGTGGCATCTAGTGGTGAGGTTGCAGACTGCAAAATCTTTATATTCCCCCAATAATTTCCCCTTCCCCCCAAGTAAGCAAAACATAAAAGATCCCATCCAGAGACAGGATGTAGTTTACCTGTCGTGGTCTGCTGTAGAAACATGGTAGAATAATAAATAATCAATAACTTTTCATTGCACAACAAATCAGACATTATGCACAACAATCACAGGTATGGAGGGCATCCTGTAAACTGTGATGAATATTTAACAAAGATGATTTGGGCTGTATTTTTAC
>JAPZDZ010000006.1:16369268-16385575 GCA_029783805.1 Acanthurus tennentii | reverse complement strand
TCAAAACTGTTTTTAGTCTGACATTTTTCAGCCTCATGTGTCATATTTCAGTGTAATCTGTGGTTCCAACTTTTGATATGTTAATGAGGTTTTCTCTTGGCTTATGTTATATCTTGTAAAATAAAAAAGCGTTTAGATTTCAAACCAAAGTATCTGTGTGAAGGTATAATTATGTTAAAACAAATACATGTACAAGAAACTGTACGCAAGCAAACATTTAAGTATGATTGCAGTTTTAAGGCTTAGTAACTTGTAATCATCACCACTATCACAATATTTCAAAAAAAGGGCTACTTTACTGTCTGTAAGGGTTATTATGTTTTCAGTCCTGCTGTGTGTTTTTGAACTGATGATTAACCACCACCACTTTGCCAGGTGAATATGTCATCATGACTGTCCACTTCCACCTGCAAAGGAAAATGGGCTTCTTCCTGATTCAGACTTACATTCCCTGTATCATGACGGTCATCTTGGCTCAGGTCTCTTTCTGGATTAATAAAGAATCAGTTCCAGCTCGGACTGTGTTCGGTAAGCTTTCTTCAAATTCTTTTTTCACTCCTCTGCTATAAAAAACTAGTGAGTTTCAAGCTCATTATCATGTAAAAAAGGAACATTTATGCACGGATGGAAGAGAGACACATGCTGCACATTACTTTCATGTCATCATTTTGAAAAATCCATGACTGCTTTCATTTTAGCTGCCAAAAAACTGCATCAAAATGGTCTCACACATAATAGATGCCTTTTTCTCTTAAAAAAAAAAAAAGCCATTTTCTCTGTTGTCATTTTGCATGATTGCAATCACTTAAAGAGGACTGTAATGTAGGGAAAAATGTAAATCAAATCAGTTCATCGAGTCAGGATATTTCCAAAGCGTTGCCTCTTATGCATTATGGCATAGTTCCTAACAGTTTATAATGAGTTGGAGATTTACATGTTGCAAGTTGCTTATATCAAGTTTTTATTTTTGTCGTTAAGTTTTCTGTCTTAAAAACTCGAATGAAGATTCTGGATTTATCGACTCACCGCCCACACCTTGACCCCAGTGCGAGTCTAACTCTGCAAACTTTAAGCAAGCAGACTCTTCTCTCCTTACCGCACTCTGATTTGATTAAACTGCACTGAATGGTCCTTGAAAACAACATTTCACAAGAGAACAGACAGATGCAGCCATCGCAGTATGTTTAAACCTTTTTTTTGTCATTATCTCTATTCCTCCTCCACTGTGGTGGAGTTGAATTAATTGGGAATAAATGTCCTTTTTGAAATTGGTCATGCATCGGCCGAGTGAGGGAGGATGTTTACTTGGCCCTTTTCCGAGCACTCTCAGGTTCCGCTTGCTCACATTACATTACGCTACAGTTGCCATCAAGCTTTTGCCTCAGGAGCAGAGAGGGTGAGAGACACTGAAAAAAAAAAGGCTGAGAAGGATGAGAGAGACAAAAAGACAAAGCAAAAAAGAGGCAAAAATCAGCAAAATATGTAGAAGTGTGGAGAAATTTCTTCCCTTTTGAGTTTAATTTCCTCAAACATTAATTTCAACCAGCTGCAGCTGAGTAAGGTAACACTGCTGGCCTTTCTGGGTTATGGTCCTCCAGTCTGGGCTCATCTTTGGATGCGATCTTGTGCTCCGGCCCGCCTGCACACTTCTTCGGAGAATAGATCCCAATCATTAGTGTTTGTGTGGAAGTTTAGGCCCCATGCGGAAAGCACATCTGCGGCAACTCATTAACCTCACTCGTCCTGCTGTTTTCATTTCACTCAATATTGGGTATAGGATTGAAAAACTGCTCATTCTGTGGATTGGCTGCTGTTAAAAAGGAGCTCTGGGTGAGCCCAGGGCATGCTGGGTATTTTAGAGGAGGTTATAGAGAAAAAGTCAAATACTGCATATTGGATTTTTTATGACAAAAGAGCAAGCTGTATCATCAAACTGTGATAAAAAAAAAGTTTGTTTCCTAAATTGAAGCACCCTGATTATGAGCTCTTTAAGGACTTGGAGCTGCATAGATTCCTTTTCTTTTGGCATAAAGGTCAGCAAGATATATGTCCAAAAAGGTCATTATCTGAGAAAATTTCATTAAGGCTGTCGATGGCGTATATGAGAAAGAAAGTTGAAAATGAGTAAGAACAGAAGACAAATTCTCTATATAGATGTTCCCCTCTCAGATAATACATTAAGTCATAGTACGTTGTGCGCTAGATTGTCAACAACCACACTAAGAGCTGAAAGTCCCTTGAGCACAAGTCTCACAGACTTAATTGAGTGTGGCCTAATTTGTACCTAGCTTTTTTTTCCCATAAAAGCACATAAATGCCCCAAGCATTTCATTTCTATCCTGTCTTTATACTTCATCCCCCTCCCTCCTACACTCTTTCTTTCTCTTTCTCTTGCCTCTCCCTCCTACCCTGACAGGCTTTCTTTCCATGTCCCTCCTCCCCTTTGCAATCATTTAACTTGTGCTTGAGCTTGAGACAGTCAGCGTTGGTTTGCCATCGGAGGAGGTTGCATTTGAGAGCTGTTAGCTTTTGCTGCTGAAGTGGTGTGTAGAAAATGCTTTTGACATTATTAGGTGCATTAAATCCCCCGTAAGTTCCTACACTGCTAATGAAACAAGCGCAACTACAACGTGCATTTGGTGGAAGCATGGACAGCAGTGTTCAATGGCCCTTTTTCCCTGCTTGCTTTAGCTTGATGAAAGTGAATTAGATATGTACTTTGTTAATGGGCCATTAAAGGAGATGTTCGTTGTCAGCATCTTTCTCCAACTTAATAAGGATGGAATCTAGGGAGACAGAGAAAAATTCTCTTCCAGTGGATAAAAGGTGTTTTTTTAAAGGCAAAATTGCTCTATGCATCGATTTTTGTGCATGTTTTGATTGTTTGACTCTTCAAAGTGCCTCTGAAAATGCACCCGACACGGACCTTTTGTGTGGTCCAAACTATTCTCAAACTCTCATGTTTCCAAGAGAATATATGATTGCCCTCAGATCTATACAGTTTTTTTTTCTTAGTTTTTTATTCTTTTGTGCTCAAAGGGGTCCTTGTAGTCTGTGCTTCAGTCTGGAGCCAGAAGTTTAGGAGAACTTTTGTCAGACTGCGCTTGGACTGTCATCTATAGCTCTCCACACATCCATTGTTCCCTCTGTTTATCTGTCTATCATCCCCCATTGTACTGAAAAATGCCAATTAACAGAAGAGCAAATATTAGCAAATGCTTTGTGGCTTGTGTCTGGCTGTCTTATTTGATGGCTTTCCCAAGATTACAGACATTTGGTCAATTGGTTTCATTTGGTAAAAAGCCACATGGCCTAATATTCTAGTTATATGAAATGAAACGGATCAGTTGCCATATGTCAAAGATACTCCTTGAGGAAAAAAACAGTTTGGTACATGCAATAATTCATTTTCATATACTTTGTTAAAATTAAGCTACATTTTTTTCAATAATCTTTGCAAGTGTGAGCATACATGACTATGATTTAAATTAGAATAAATGGTTGATTTTAAAATTGTGCACCTTTTGGTAAAAGTAGCTTTTTCTACTTATTCTCCTTTACTCTCATACCATGAACTTGACTAAGACAGAACACTTAACAAAGAACCTTAGTTTTGTATGTAATTACAGTGTGCACGCCACATTATTCCACTGAAAGAATAAACATGAAAAACTCAAATTTTACTCCTTTAAATATAAAAATATAATCAAATTGCGTCTTCTCAGTAAACCGGTGTTGGGAATACGCTAGAATTTTGGAAAATAAGAACACTTTAGTGTTGGTAGCTTTCAGACCTATGTGTCAATGATTCTCTACAGTGCAGGTTGTGACCTTGCCGGGAACCAGCTTTGAATCATCTCTGCAGCACTATGGTCTGATAAATACTTAAGATACAAGTGCAACAACTGCTATCATCCCTGCAATGCTGAAGTGATCACAGACGTTATTTGCCAGATGGTAGATTTTGCTAAGAGTGTTGAAACGGTGATTTCTAAAGAGACGCTGCACTTTTGTTTGCAACATCAAATGATAAAATAGCTTTAGTGAGAGGACCTGAGAGATTTGATCCATTGATTTTGGAGAAGAGACACTCTGACAGACTAAATGGTAGCTATTTATCCTTAAGTTGTTTTCTAATGTATGCATATACAGTTAGATTACATTTGTTTGTGCGTCTGGGGTGTTTGTATTCAAAGTTGATTGCAGTGGTTTCTCACAATCAAGCCTCTTCATTGTTATTCACAGACAAACATGCTCAGATTATATTACAGACAGACAGAAACAAAGACATGCAGACATTTTTAACATCTATGGAACATTACAGTTTACAACACTGGGAGTAGAGATAATGGTAAATTACCACTTTCCATTGATGTATTATATGTGTACAAACTCCTGGTAGGGATTGTGTTGTGTTTTACCAGAATGTTATGCTGAATTGCTGAACATTAAAGATCATACAGAGATGTGGACAGCCTCTGCACAGAGTTGATTGAGGCACTCATCAAAACAGCATTTAAGAAATATTTCAACATTTCTGAAAAACAGCAACAAAAAAAAAAACACCTCTTGCCTGTCCTTAATGAAAGTGAGATGAGACGAGTTTTGATGTCTGCCAGGAAGTAGTTAGTTTACCTCAGCATTAGGACTTTATACAGGAGAAACTGGCTAGCTTTTACCAGCGTTTCAAAAGCTTACTAATTAACATGTCGAATATGGCCTTGTGTAGTGTGTGCGTTTGTGTTTGTTTGTGCACACTAAACGAACAAAATATATATTTTTTTATGGGTAATCAGGAATTAGTGGGACAGGTGTATTTTCAAATTTGAAATGAGCCAGCCCAGCTTTTTCCCTTTGCTAATGGTTCTTACCCAAAACTAAGCTAACTATCACCTGCCTATATTCCGTGCTCAGAAAGATCAAGCTAATTATTTTTCTCTCTGCAAGAAAAAACAATTTGTCTATTGCAAGAAATGTCTGGCTCTTCCTTTAAAGCAAAGTAGCAAAACATCACAACTGCAACACTATACCAAATGAAAAATATGAAAGTACGGACAAGCTCATTAACACCAAAATCATAATAGATATGATGTGAAATAAAGAGAAGCATGTTCCTAACACCTGTTTCCTCCCTGTATGCAGGTATCACCACCGTCTTGACCATGACAACACTCAGCATCAGTGCCCGCCACTCACTCCCCAAAGTCTCTTATGCCACGGCCATGGACTGGTTCATCGCTGTGTGCTTTGCCTTCGTCTTCTCTGCCCTCATTGAGTTTGCAGCTGTCAACTACTTCTCCACCCTGCAGGCCAACCGGGAGATGCGGAAGGCAGCAGCCATGAAGGCGGCGGCCCAGGAGGCAGCAGCCGCAGCCGCAGCTCCGGCTGCAGCCTCAGGGAACGATGGAGAGGTTTCCTCGGTAAGTCTGCCACACCATTTCACACTTGTTGTATATACATGAATTGACAAATCTGCTCTGAATCGAGTTTTTTTACCTTACAATGACGGCAGACACACAGTCACTTTCCATGTGTTTTATACATGTGGGTTACCTGCAGCGGTAGGATTATTGGTTTTATACAGATACAGACCTTTCAAAATGCACAGATTTGCTGTGATAAATGGTGATCAGAGTCAGTGCTGCACTCACAGGGAAGGAGAAAGGCTTCACTTGGCCTCATTTCATACCTCTATATCTCTTCATCAAACCACTCCACTTCTGCTTCTGTCTTTCTTCTCGCAAATCTAATCTGAGCTGCAATATAACATAGTTCTTCAAAGAGCTTTTCACTCCACTCGCTGAAGGTTTGTCATTGTAACGTCAGCGCTCGTGTTCTGACATGTTCTCCTTCAATTAACTTTGCACATAAAAAGAGTAAAATGTAGCCCGCTGTGTTATATCGATTTAATGCCTCGAAAAAATTTACAGAGGAATTCTAAATTAGAAAGGATGTATCAAGTCCAAATTTGGTGCTTGCATTAAAATTTAATGAAGAACATGCAGAAAGTGAAAGTTTAGTATCAACAGTTGCATCATTCATCAAAACTATTTACATCCTGCAACCGGCTGTTGTGAAGCAAAACTATATTTCTGTATGTTTTTACACTGATCACAGAAGGTAAAGTAAATCATATTTGCACTGTAGCCATGGTCATTTAGATTCCAGCAGTATGGCTTAACATTCATTCCATTTTGACTGAGTTATGTCTCAGAAAAGACAAGGTTCTTTCTCTGTGGCAGTATAGGCCATTAAAGTGCAATGGGTATTCCTAAATAAGAGGTGCTTTTGGTATATATCTGGTTCTATGATACACTCATCATGTCTTTCCACTGGTATCACTTGCTTAGTTCTGGTCTCTGGCTTTTGTTTGACTCTTTCTGTCTGAATTGATTCTCAGCTCTCAGCCCTGACATGAAAATTCAAATTTGACTGTTCTACGCTTTAAAAAAACGAATTATCAGTTTTATTGATATTACAAGTGAACACATATGTGTTGCAAAACCAGAGGTAAATAGTTGATCAAGAAAAAAAAAGCAAAAATTTATAGAATACTTAAAGAACAGACATGAAAGGTAAACTTTAAGGGCAGTCATTACGTATGCTGTATTGATGTGTACATTCAGTCTACTAACCATAAATATAGTTTTGTTGAAAAACATCATATGCACGAGTTTTATACAGTATATACTGTGTGTATATATATATATATATATATATTTATATAGTTGAAATGGCTGCAGGTAACAAACTGATCTGCTGAGTCCTGCAGCAGAAGAGTAGAAGAGAAAGAAAGTTGTTGTTTTGTCATCTGGTGGGGTCATAAAACCTGAAGTATCTTTTTATCATATTTTTATATCTTGTGGTTTTATATTTTGGACCCGCACAGATGAAATCTGCTCAACTGTTTCAGCTCAGCTGTTTTCATCACTTCATATAGTGACCTCTTTCAGTCTGTAGGTCACTGTTGTTTACTCCCTGTTTTGTTAAGATTTGGCTCCGATTCCTGTAAATGTATTTCTTTTTTAATGCTCTGCTGGCTGAATATCTTTGTTGTGGGATTTGTAAAAGGTCAGTTTGCTTGGTGATTTCTTTTTTCTTCTCTTTTTTTTTTTACTGGGCTCTTCTTGAAGAAGTCATTTAATGTGTTTGATGGATGAGACTTGTCTGTGGATTACTTGCTGGTGAACATTACTGGTTACACTGGTCAGTGTGGTAAACATAGCCAGCTGTTACATCCACAAAGCTCTGTGTTCTCATAGCATTGAAAGTGTTGTATGCAGTTGTGTTTTGGTTCTGCCTGGTTTACACTATTTTTTACATCACTTGTGGATCATTATTTTTTGTGTTTTGACTTGCTCTTAAATTTTTTCTACAAAATCTCTTTTCTCCTCTGTTCACCCATCTCCCTCTTTCTCCCCCCTCAAGCACATGCACACACACAAGCACACAAAAAATGCTCTAACACACAGTATTATCCCTCTTTCTCTGCTTCTCCTTCAGCCCCCTGCTGTGCCCTTCATGTGGGCCCTCTTTTCTCTCTTGCCACACACTCTCTCCCCCCCTCTCTCTCTCTCTCTCATGCACAAATACACCTCTCTTGACCATCCCTCCTTTGCCTCTCCACCTCTCGTTTTTGCTCGAATGTGCTGTCCACATACACTGACTGGGAAAAAAAAAACACAATCTCCACTTTATCCACGCTTGTCCACACAGTCCCACACACATCCACATATAATCTGCGGCACACACTCAAACGCATATACAGGCTCATATAGATGCATACATGTAATCTGCAGTAAATGACAACCCCCCCCACCACCACCACACACACACACACACACACACACACACATCAATACAGTTCATTTATCACTCTATACAATGCCTTATCCATCCATCCATCCACTGTATATCTATCATCCATCCATCCTTCATACCCGGTCCTCTATTCTGCCCTGTGACTACGTGATAACCACAGAGAGTGACACGAGGAGACAAGCGGTGCCTCTGTGAATGATGTTGCTGCAGATTATGTAAGAGCCATAGATTAAGGGAATATCCAACAGATCACTGCAGGCTCACAAGAAGGAGGGCAGCCACTACAATGAAGCAGAGTGGGGGCTGAGAAAGCTGGCCCGGTCCATTTCTGTGGAGCAAGATGGAGGGATGGATGTGAGGGGCCGGTGTGGTTTGTTTTTGTGTTTTGAGTGTGCGTTCATGGGAGAGAGTTACACTGATAGAAAGAGAGAGTGGGAGGGATGCATCATGGAAAATGACTGCTTTCAACAAATATGTAGGAGGGAAGACTCTTCATTACACAGAGGAAAAGGAAAAAAAAACAATAGTGTATCATTAGGGATAGAAATAGCCATCCACCTGTCACGATTTAAAACACTACGACCTGTTATGACTGTCAGGTAATCAACAATAACAAGAATGAAAATCTGACAACAACATAATATAAATGGTTCATTTAATGAATCAAATATACAACTGTAAACACAAAAAGGGAAGGGGGTGTTTATCGCTGTGTGTAAAGGTTG
This sequence comes from Acanthurus tennentii, assembly GCA_029783805.1. Taxonomy (NCBI): domain Eukaryota; kingdom Metazoa; phylum Chordata; class Actinopteri; order Acanthuriformes; family Acanthuridae; genus Acanthurus; species Acanthurus tennentii. Next base: position 16,377,029 of record JAPZDZ010000006.1, on the reverse strand, counting down.
CTGCATGCATTGTTAGTGGCGCGTGGAAGTAGGTGGTGCAGTATGCGGTGCAGGAAATTAACAGCAAGAACAAAAAAAAAAGGGACGGAGAAAAGAGAGAGACAAAGGAGGGACCTTATTTTTAGGCCCAGCCACAGGTGCCGACAATCACAGGATTGGTGATCACCGCCTGGGTGATGAGACATCCTGATTAAATCGGCTCTGTTTGGATTTTGGAGCATTTGTCCTGGCGTCCCAGTGCTCTGATAATTAGACCAAATGAGTGTTATTAGTTTCAAGCTCAGGAAAGAGTGTTGACAACAAAAGATTCCATGTTGATGTCAAAGTTACGCTGTGAAGTTCTGATGAGACTGAGCAACTGCCAAACAGATCAGTGTATTAATATGAAATCAAGGGACATGATATAGAGTCCCTGTTATGACAGAAAGTGGAGCTCGCTGAGATAAATGCCAGCTTGGAATTTGCATCTTTGTCATCTTCTACTTTATGTTTTATGGCTTGCATTCATTACACTCTGAATTTATATTACAGAGCTCTGCATATAGCAGGAAAATGTATTGTGTTAGCCTCTTTGTTATGCACTCATATATGTGTCCTCATGTGTGCTTTTTGAGGAGAGGACAGAAAGAAAACATGGAAATGCTCCTCAAAAAGGTATCTTGAATTCCAGAAATGCTAAAGCGTTTCGATTTTTTTATTTATTTGATTTATCATTTCTTTAAAGTGGCAGACTACAGACAGACTTCATTCATAATGTTGCAGTCATCTCATTAAAGACTTCAATACTTATATATTCGTCAGTCACACATTTTTCTGTAAAAAGACTTGGGAATAAAATCAAAACCTTATTCTTCACCACTTGACTTGCAGCAGGTTGTTTCTAGAAGGTGTTTTTGTGATCTCAAAGTAGTCATCCATCTGCCTAGAATGATGCCAAATTAACGTTCAAATTCAACATTCTGGCATGATTGAACATTTGGTCCAGGTGTTGAGTGGTGTGACTCCATCTGTGGAAATGTTGGACTTAAATGTTAGAAAGACACTTAATGTTCAAGCTCTTCCCCTAAGCTTTGCTAAGGAGCACCATGTTATCAAATCAATTATTTTTATGATTCCCTTTAGAGAAAGCTAGTGGCTAAGATTATAACTAGCTAGTAGCTACTATTATATTCAAGTTAGAGGATGAACATGTAAAACTAAGAAGTAGAAGAGCATGATCTATCTGAATCAGAAGTCAGAAAGGGGTTTTTCAGAATGTCAGTCTGCATCCCTGTGGTTTTTCATGGTAAATGCTTAGAATACAGGCTAATATATAAAGCATATTGTCCAGGTGTAATATTATACTTTGCTGCTGATTATCAGGTAAAGTCTTTGTTTCCACTGGTCAGTTTCATTGTATCCTTCACTGGTTCAGCTTGTACTCTTGCTTTGAATGTGGATAATTTTACAGAAAAAGACCACGCTGCTTAATCTTGGTTATATTTTGCATATTAACACCAACCCATATTTCTTTTAATTCTCCTGTTTTCACAACCTAAACAATGAAAAAAAGTGTCACAGCTGATATATCCAGAACCACTTTCCTTCAGATGCATTAGAATAAAAGTACATTTACATACATATATCCATCTCCACTGCCTCTTATAATCGTCCACCAGTGTATACACACCCACTCAACACCCACGTATGTTAACCTTTGAGCACCTACTGCCATATTGGCAGTGCACACAGTAACCTTATTTCACATACACCTACAGATAACCAATGGAGCACATTTATGTATAGCTCCAACCCACCCCCACACATGCACAACCACACCCATCAGTCAGTGCCCATCCTCCCTGTGTCAAAGTGGGTCTGTTGAAATCTAGAGCAGTGGATAAAGAGGAGAGGAGCTGATCCCTCTGGGATTTGACCAGGAGGAAGCCAAGCAGGCCTGTTGTCATTATCAAAAAAAAAAAAAAGCTTGCGCATCGGATCAGCCGTGCAAATGTACAGTACATCACACACACACACCACACACATGCCACATGGGGCCATGCATGCCATGTGTATTCACTGCATGATCTCATACCTCAAAAGGAGGTGTCACAGTGTTAGCTAGCTGACATTTGAAGCCACAGCTTGGAGTTGTTGATGTTTTTTGGACACCAACCAGCTCTTACAAACAGATCATGGAGACCAATAAAACCTCAATCTCAGACTGACCTCGACCTTACTGATGAGCAGCGAGGAAGTCGTGCTTAACTTATGGAGCAGGGTTCACACTGTAATGGAGTAACAAGTAAGCATACTGTCTGGATGACCAGCTGTTTGATGACCCGAACTCTCTTGAAACCCTTTCCTTTCCCGCTGTGCTTAAGAGTTTTACAAATCTTAATAAATTGTTTTAACATTTTCCTTTGTCCCATACACCTATAATTGTGCTCTGAAACATCTTTATTATCTTCTACGTCAAACATCAAATGCTGGTGAGATTGTCGCTTTCCCTTAAAGACTTGTCTCACACTAATGGAAACTGAACAGAATGAAACAACTTTGAAATTCTTTAATCAAGGCATAGCATCTTTTTTTTCCTCTTCTGCATCTCTCTGTGTCTTTGTCACACTTTGTTCTTGGCAGCTCTCAGGTCTTCACCGCAGTGATTTTTTGCTTCTTTTTATGGGTCTTTTCTCTGCTACTCGTTTCTATTGTTACACTCCTGAAATCGGACCTCCATACAGAATTGGAGTGACAGGATGACTGAATTTAATTAAACCCACGGTGCCTGAATGGTCTTGAGATGAATATATTAATAGACAGCCGCCCTGTGATGACTGATAATGTTGTTTGGACACAAGCATCAGGACAAATAAATGCTACTATGGCATTATTTAATCTTTTAATAAACATTTTGTACAGTTCCTCATTGTATGATTACTGTTGGGTGTAAGTTTTGCATCTGCATCTGTGTCATGTTCTGCGAAAAATTAATAACTCAAGGACTAACATGGTCTTTTTTTTTTTTTTTTCAAATTGGCCACCATGCATTTTTGGAAGGTTTCCCCTCAGCCCGAGGATTGTAACAGTTTAATAGTTTCTCAACCTGTAGAGGAGCATGTAATCCTGTAGCCTCACAAATCCAGGCTAAATCTCACTCTCAAGTTCAGTTCTGAATCCGAGGCTCTAGTTTGAAAAAAAAAAAAGAAGAAAATCCACCATGACTTGCATAAATCCAACAGCTGTAATCTGGACAGGTCAGTGAACTCAAGAGAGTTTATTTCCTAAAACTTGTGAACAACTATTTAAACTCTGCACTTTGGTGAACATTATCTTTATTCTGCAAAAGTAAGGTTTGTTTTAGTATCACAGACTTGCTTTTGGTAAATAGCCGAGGAACTCCATATGAAAATGTTGTTTTGAGCAAACATAAATATAAAAAAAAATGGTAATGTTCGCTAAGAAAAATCATTGTATGTTTGATTATGACTCATAACAATGTAAGGCTGAAAAAAAGACAGCTCTCTCTTTCAATCTCTCGCTCACTCTCACTGACTCTACCTGCAGGCAACACGGTGTTCCTTGACCCATTTCCCAGATGCACTCTCCATTTTCTTTCAACAGCTACATGTAATGTAGCTGATTTACAACTATTGGAGCAGGGAGCATGTGCTGAGATCACAATGGTTTACTGAAAGTTGATGAGGCAAAGCAATAACCATGTGTCAATACACTGCAAGCTTCTTTTGTTTAATATGTTTTGTTTGCTTCCCACAACGGCATTAATCTTCATGGATTGGGTTGACTGAAATCACATCAAATCAGAAGCAAAACATCATTGATTTCCTTTGTTGGGCTTAATTACTGTGGTGCACGTTGATATTCCAGGCTTCTTTTTTTTTCTGCAGATACACACACACACTGTCCCCACATGCAATGATCTGCACACCGCTGTACAAACATGATACTAACATCAGGATGGATCTGCTGGCTAATTCGCTTACTTTTTGCTTTTTTTTATGTTTTTAATGTGTTATTGTTATAAGATACTTTCATCATCATAAAATTATGTCCTTTCAAACACAGTATGTTTTTACTACTGTATTAAACCACTTAGCACATAAGATATGATGTTTCATGACTCTCTGGGTACAACAACACAGTGCCAGTTAAATTATTAATACCCTTATATTACATCATGCAATATGCCTTTTAATGTGTGTTTCCTCTTAAAAATTCTCTGTCTCTCCCTGTTTACCTCCCCAAGGTGGATGCCAGCAGTGTGTTAAAGAAGAGGATGAACTCTGCCCCGCTATTTGACCGCCCTGCGAAAACATTTCCCAACCCACCTGTCAATGCCCAAGCCTTCCTGCAGCAGGGTTCGGCTGTACCTGCCAACAATGTTCTGACTGGCACCAGCATCATTGACAAATACTCCCGCATCCTCTTCCCCCTCTCGTTTGGCGCCTTCAACCTGGTCTACTGGATCGTCTATCTCACCAAGGACACAATGGAGATGTCCAGGTAAACAGATGGGATGGTTGCAACATATAATTCTAGCAAGTCCATACTGGATGTAGTTTATTTGGCTGAATCTTGCACCACAAGCTCTGTAGCTGTGTTATTAGCTCAGGTATAACTCATTCTTCCTATAGGAAATGTGCATAGCCATTAAGTTAGTTAGTAATAACCAAGTGACAAACTTTTCACCTCTTAAACTCTTTGTAAAAAAATCTTTTCAAAAATATCTTGGAAGTTTAAAAATGAATTAAAACAGCCGTATGACCTATTTTTTTTTTGTCTCAAATGTTTATAGAGAGAAATTTTAATGAAGATGCCTGAATTAATAATAATAATGAATGAATAAGTAAAAGTCCCCAAAATTTTTCAAGAAAGTTTTTTTTGTCAGCTCACAGAGTTGGTACTGACTTGATGAGCTGCCCGGGTTCATCATGGCCGTCAGAGCTTCCCATTTGTTTCTTATTGTTCGATATTATTATAATGAAATATTCACGGAGGCATTTAGTCGTTAATTGGTGTATATAGTATTTTAAACTACATCACATGGTTCAGTGCACAGAACTGCCCCAATACTCAGAAAACAACGTTGATAAAATATACATCTCACAGGAAGTACGCTGCAGTTGTTCTTAGCTTTGTTTATTGTGTCTTCTTTTGTGTGTTAATGAATTATGTGTTTGTGTGCGTGTGTGTGTTTGAAGTATGGATGCAATATGTATCTGTCTTAATTGTATTTTTTTTTCCAGTGTGTGTTTGCTAGCCTCAGAGCCCATATATTATTCAGCAGGCACATAAATCTCTTTCACTTTCAGCTCAAATTATTTACCATATGGCTTTTTTACAAATGTGTCAGCACAGTGGTCACAGGCTTGATACAGTTGCTGAGTTATAATTGCAATACAAGACCACCAGGCAACACTGGCAGGCTCTGTATTTGTCATTCAATGTTTTGGATTGTGTCTAGCACTCTGCAGTGCCAATGGGCTGCAGTACTCATTGCCTGTAGGTGTCTGTGCTTTCCATACACAGTAAACTGTAGCCTGATGATTGCAAAAACACAATATAATTTCAAATATGTATCTGAGTGGGATGAATGAAAAAATATGTATTTCATTTACCGGATATAGATTGCACTGATGTACAGCTATGCTAGCTGTCTGTCAGGTTGTACTCCATCACAGCGGTGCTCTGAGCTGAATGTGGAGGTTTCAGTACATGTAAGAACAAATCTTTTTCATCAAACTTTTAAAGTGAGCTGACTATTTAATCACCATTGTCACTGACCAAATCAGTAGCTTTTAGCAGTGGGGCTCCCATCACTGGTGACTAAAGGTGCTGTCAGCTCAGCAATGATTCACAGTAGGTTGTTTCCTTATTGAAAGCGTATTCAAAGACAGCAAAAGCCACAGAAACAATCATAATCTGAGAGCTCAGTCATGAATAATTGGCAGCTGAACTATTAGCCATATGTATTTACAGTGCAGCTACAGGCTAGATTTGTACTTAAGTGAACATGACAGCTTGGACTTGCAACAGACCAAATGCACTGCAGAACTGAAAACAGCCAGTAAGCCTTTACTTAGTGTTGTTCATACAGAAGTGAGGTACTCACTAAAGCACATTTCTGAGTAAAGTCGGATTTTTGATTGTTGCTTCTCGCTGATTTCTTACCCAAGTCCATCTAAAATGTAAATGTTAGCAGGTAATCTTGGCTATAGTATGTTGGCTAGATAATATTTGCTATAACACTTTTAGCTTAGGCTAACATACTTGCAGGTATTCAGTCTCAAAGCAAGCTTTTTGATAATCCATTTGGTGCTTGTCATGAAAAACAGAACTCGCAAAAGTAGCTAAACTTGTTCCCTCTGAGACACTTTTAAATAACAGTTACACTTTGCTAAGTTTCCGCTCAAAACTGAAGTGTTTAGGCATGCATAATGTGTGATTAACAAGTGTCGGTTAAATGTTTGAGTCATTTTTTTTTTTTTTTTTTGCACATAATATCTATGATCTGTTTTCTGGTTTTAATTAAAACACCATAGAACAGGCTTACAAAGAATGTTACTTAAATCAGCCAACAAAGAGATGTTTGTCAAGATGAATCATAAGGGCTCAGAGGCATGTCAATGTCAATCTCACAAGTCCTTCAAATATAGCTACATAAACTGAAAATATGACTCACAGGTGTTATTGATAGTAGCTATGAACAATATCGGCATTGTTATTGCCAAAGCAACATGTCTGTCAACAGCTGGAATCACACTGCAGTGTTTAGCAGCGTGTCATCAAGACATGTACTGTATGTAGCTCTCATACATCACCTCTATAGATCCTGTAGGGTCCGACACTTTGACAGCATGCTAAGGGTTTTGATGGCTAAATTTAAAAGCTCTTTTCATGATGTGCGCATGCAAGTTTCTGTTTGATTTGTCTCATAATATGCTCTAAACAGATGCATATGCCTGGTTATGCATTTATGTGCACACTATTGATGCGCTCTGCGACTCCAGGGCTTTTTTAACTGTGTGGGTTCAGCTCCTTTCATTCCTTGCCTTGCTCTTTCTCTAAAAAGGGAAAAACCCTGCAGCCTGCACTGAGACAAGCGAGATGACATGACAGCGTTGGCAGGCGTTGGGATAGCTCTGTATGACTAACCCTCTTAGTGACACTCTCTTAACTGTTTCTATTAATTGTTAGGAACTCTATATAAGAAAGCACATCCTGATAAACTATTTGTAAAAAAGCAGCAGAGTGATGGTCTTCAAGCCCTGATATCTACTGGAGTTAGAAATAAATAAGAAATATGTAATATGTCTATAGATTGCATGTGTTTTAATATGATTTGAATACAGCATATGCTCAAAACACACAAACGTCAGCACATACATTTAGAAGAGTATGACTAAGCAAGTGCATTGAGGGGGATGAGTGATGAGAGGAAAGAGGAGGTGATACAACACGCTGTGCCCCAGAGCTGCTAAGTGAAAATCCCTGTGGTCTCAGAACTTGTGGCTCACCAGCCAGCGCAAAGAATCAGTACGATTACAGGTCGTCACTGTGATCGATTGTGGTTACATCATTCTCACTGTGCTGTCATCATACAGAGCTGCTATAGTTGGTGTGGTAAAATTTACAGTTTCCTCACAAAATGGCTGTTCATTGGCAAACCTCACATTCTCAACACATAGGGCCCTATCGTACACCCGGCGCAAACGCGGTGCGCCGGTGGCGCATGTGTCATTGCTATCTTACACCCGGCGC
>JAPZDZ010000006.1:16354595-16369205 GCA_029783805.1 Acanthurus tennentii | reverse complement strand
TGGTCAACCTTTGCCGCCTTGTTCCAGGAGCAGCGGCGGAATCCTGCTCTTCCCCGCCCAATGCGCCACTGGCGCACGGCGCAAAGCGTACGATAGGGCCCATAAAGTCTATGTCCTTGCATGCGTAGTGATGATTTATACAAAGAGGGTTGGCGAAAATTTGATTTTTGAAAGAAATGTCAACCTTTACACTGAAACCGGCCAACATTCTGCTAGTCACATATAAAGTGACAGTAAAAGAGAGGCTCCAGTAATTTTAACATGAATCCAGAGGGTAAAACATGTTTCTGCAGCTTCTTTCTGATCGCTTATAATTCAAACAACTGAATGATTTATATGGATAAGCGAGCGGTGATCTGTGTGGGTGAAGGAGTTGCATGAGCCTGTAATGATTAGTGGAAAACAGCTTCGGGTGCAATACCAAAGCCCTCTGGACTGGAGTATGACTTGGTCTGATTTGCATTTAAACTGGTAAAAAAAAAACAAAAAAAACAAGATGTATTGCAATCGTATTTCAAATCTGGCTAGTGGAGACTCACATGAGTAATGAGATGTAAATGAGAGTAAAGATTACAGGAACGCACATGTGCTTGGGCTGAATTATTAGGCTGAACTGAACCTTTGTAGGCAACAGCTTTGGCAACGATGAAAGCAGCCCTGCTCAGTGATATGGACCACAGCTGAATCACAATCCACTGCACAATGCTTCACACTTCCACAATTAACACTTCAGATTTCTTTGCTATTTTTTTACACAGCACCACCCACACTGGTGACCCCTTGATTCTGAGTTGGATCCTCCTTAATCCGAAATACCACATCCATGAAATGAAAGCAGGCAGTCCTTTTCACTCTGGAGACATAAATACACAGCTCCTGTGGCCCTAACTGAAAGCAGATAGCAATGCGTGCAACAGACCTCCTTTCCTCTTTGTAGCTCTGCTTTTATTATAGGAGGTCCTCCTGCAAAGATGAGCTGAACCAGAAGAAAACCCTGTTTGTGTGAGTGTGTGTGCAGGTGGATTTGTGTGTGTGTGAGTGTCTACTTCTGTGAGGATACAGGCATACAAGTGTATAAATGTGCCATGGCAGCAGTGCCTACCGACTGGAGGCTATTTTAATGAATAGCACCATTCAGGGCGAGACATGAAGGAAACAAATTTGCTGAAAACACTTCCTTCCATGAAGGGCCGCAGCTGGTTGGGTGACTGGTTGCCGACTGGCTGGCTGGCTGGCTGGCTGGCAGGCTAACTAGTGTATGTGTGTCAATGTGGGTACAGCAGGTGATAAGCCCTGCTTCTCTTTATTGCCCATCAGAGTGCCAGGCTTGAAAAACAACTCTTTCATTGTTGCTCATAAATCAAAACCACTAAATGCTGTTTTCAACTCAATTACTTTTTTTTTTTTTTTTTTTTTTCGACAGCGGGGCTGTAGCCATAACTTTGGTGTAATGATCATTCAATTACAGACCACTCAGACTGGGAGAGAAGAAGACCGATATAAACAGCGATCCACTATCTATCATACTTCTCTCTGCAGCCTCATGGGAATTGCTACATCTGCCTTTGTCACCTAGTTGCTGTGTCCTTGCATGAATGAGTTTCTCACACATCTACCTGTGTTTATACGGATGTCTCTGTGCACACTGAAGCATGGAGATGTGAACATTTACAAATCCTTATAGGGAGATAAATTGTTATCACACCAGAGAACTGCTTTTTGTCCCTGACTTTCAGTTCACATATACATGCTCTTTCTTTCTCTTCCCACTATCCCTCACACTCAATTGCTTTCTCTATTTCTCACTTTATCTCAGTGTCACTCTCTCAGACACTCTCTCCACCACTCCCTCTCCCTCTGTCTCTCCCACTGCCCATCTCTCCCTCTTCCTCTCTCTCTGCCCGGACTCTGCTCCTGTTTGATAGGACAGGACAGTCAAACAAACTAAGCAGAGTGGTGTCTCTCTACCTTACGTCTCTCTTCTCTACATTAATCATCTAGCTATGTTAGCGGCAAAGTGGGATCTGGCATCTGCAGGACTGGACAAATGTCCTGTCTGTCTTCTTTACTGTCTGCGGAGATGCATATTGGCTATCTGTTTACTTGAGCAAATGCAGGTAATGTTGCAGGGCAGCCTCATCCAAAGAGAAATGGTCCAATTATCAGAAAGGTCACAAGTTTAGTCTCAGCAAAAGCCAATATCAGTCTGTCAGCAGTCACATGACCTGTCAGTTTGCCTCAGAGCAAGACACTGGACACCACTTGCTCATGTGAAGCCACACTGGATAAAGTTATGAGTTATTACTTTCTAGTAAGGCTTTTTCTTGGATATAAGTATTAAGGTATTTATATTTGATAGTATGTTATCAGTGAAGATTGGCAAGTGCTTGGAGGATCTGGCAGTACAGGAATATTATATTGCTTGTTTCTGACTGGCTAGCATGTGTTCTTTAAAATTGATATCAAACTCTGTTCTTAAAATCAGAATAAATAAGTACAACTGCAGGTATCAGCAATTCTGCTACACACTGCTTCATAGTTAAGTGTCACATGTGGAACTAATACAAAATCTGATAAATAGTAATTTATTAGCACTTTGTGTCATGGCATCCTTCTTGTCATTGCTCTTAGCTTATATATCCTGATATAACTCTGAAAATAAAAATGGACAGCTCTATCGATTCCATGTTAGCTGTTGAATTGTAAGAAAATGTAAAATGTTGTTTTTCTTGGGTCATTTTGTACTGCAGGCCTTGTCAGTTTAGATTAAACATTTTCCTTTAGTTGATATATTTGTTTTTTTAAAACAATACAGGTAAATTGTAAAAATTACAGTCTAATTTTGTTATTGTGTACATGTAATACAGCTGTTTTGAACTGTTTGTATATATCCAACAACCTATTTTGAACAAATGCAATGTCAGCATCACAATATAACGCATGTGGTACCTACATCAATTTACAATATTCTGTATATGAACAAACTACTTATTATTCTGCTGACAGGAAAAACATATGTGTTCAAACATGCTAAAAATGCTTCACTTGAATCTATTAATTAGTTCTTTCAGTACGGTGCAAATTGCTGAATATTAAGTTTAGAGTTAAATAATTCCAAAATTGACATGCCGACCATTTAAATTTTGAACACATTTTTTAAAAAATTGCTTAAATTTGCAAATCTGTTGAATTCATCATGTTTTTCCTCTGAAGCACATGGACATGGTACCCATTGTACCTCAAAACGCCTCCTCACCCATCTAACGACCAAAAAACACACAGAAAGCTGGCATTTTTTTCGCCAGCAGCCGTGTAAGTTCTCTGGCTAAAAATGGCTCTCAGTGCTGTCAAAAGTGTCTCCTGCTTTAACACATCAAGCGGAGGAGGTGGAGGTGTGAACTACCTGGCAGAGGTTCCCAGACGAGTTTCACAAGGTCTTTGTGAACAACTTTGGCAGCGAGGGACCTGAATAAATTCAAATCTCAAATTCAGCCTGGAATGGTTGCCAACGTTCACAGCAACACTGAACCGGAGCATGCTGTTACATCATACGGATGTGCGTTTGTGCTTGTGTGCAGGCAGATGTGGACGGATGTGAAATGGAGTAGGTGTGTGTGTAGGTGTCTCTATGCATATACATCTGCATGTTTGAATATGATAAAACATCACCAGCTATTTCTTTTTTTCCCTCATCTCTGCTTTGCACACACTCAGTGTACAGAGCTGCCATTTCTTCACTAATTGTATCTTTATTTCTTGTCTTTCTCTCTTACAGGGATACCGTCTAAGCCAAGAGTTCGTCTTCCTGGAATTTACACACTTTCACACAACTGCACTGACAAACACACACACATACAGAGATATAAACACAATAAAAAGATGACAGACGTTTGCCAAGCACTCTTTTATGCCGCCTCAGTGCATTGTATTTCTTTTTAAGTACTCCCTTGGAAAGTGAGAGTGTAAAGCGCAGATGAACCAGCTTCTATTGCCAACTTGACCCTGGAGCTCACAGACTGTGGGCCCCAGGCTCTGGAAACCATTTCAAACAGGTATTATATCTCTCTCTGTCTCTTGTATTTCTTTTGTTTTCTCTTCCCCAATATAACAAAAACAACGTTACACATTAGGACACTTTTTTTAGTGTCTGTCCTGCGTCCCCAGCCTAAGTGGATGGGGAAAGACATGACAGCTAAGCTAGCTAGGCTGCAGAGCCAGAGGCAGAGCCACTATTTTGTTGTATGTGTTTAATTTTGTATGCATGCATTTCCACTCATGGAAGCAATCTTGCACGTGTGTTTGAAATGAGATATTCTCTACCCTGATACTTAGAACACACTCGAGGGAATGAGTGTACCCGCTGTCCTGACTGGATCGAGTGTGGCTGACTGACTCGCAGGAACTCTTCCAATTGCAGCTCTCCTTTGCACTCATATTTATTTTTTTTATTCCACAACATTCATTTACGACAACATTTTTTGGTTCATTGGCTTAATTTCCCTCCGCTGATGGTGTACAGAGGATGTGAAGTGAAATCTTAAAAGGGATTTTATGGTGTGTTCCACAGATACATTGGTCTGGTTCAGTATTCTCTGTTACACGCTCATGCAGGTGGAGAAATGTGCACATACAAATACAAAAAAATACATCAAAAAAACATGCACAGATGCCACTAAATTTCACTAAATGTTTTTAATCATTCTCTCAGTGACAGGATTATATGCCAAGATTTCCTATTCTCAATGAAACCTATTGTAAAATAACTTGTCCTTTCCAAAAAGCTGCCATCCTTCTGGTGAAGTCTTCAGAAACATTTCTAAAACAGAGGACACTGCAAAATTGTTGGGAGAACAAACTTGACGTTTGCCTTATTTAATGTAAGCCATATGAATTAGTTTGAGCTGCAAAATTCATGACATCCAACACACTTCAGTGCACCATGATTGTAAGCACAGTGAATGGAAAAGTTGTGGCAGAGTTTCAATGTCAGGCATTCATTTTTAAAAAAGGATAGAAAGAAAAACTTGCCACCAGTGCACTGCTACACATACACTTGTTTGTAGGGCTGTACTAAATGGTTCAAAGCTTCTACCATAACATTTAAGATTAGAAATTTGTAAAAACAAACATTTGAATGGGTAACATGTATATCGTAGGGTTTTGAGTGTTGTGCAGGTTGAACGGGCAGAGCAGAGGCGCAGATGCTGGCAAACAGCTGCTGAGAGTCGAGGAGCAGGCTGGACCTTCTGGAGGAATAAACACCCACAGCCACATTGGAATCTGCTCTGAATCAGAGCTGTTTGCCGGTGTTCTGAGAGCTCACAGTTTAATTTCTAAACTTTCGAATTAAAAAGTGGTTCATAACTTCACGTCCGCCTATTTGCAGCAGTGAGTCATAGACTACTTGCTTGTATTTTAATTGGTCTCTCTTCATTAAATGCTTGCTGGAGGAGAAATGTGCTTGACTTAAAGAACTTTCAGAAAGAAAAAGGATAAAAAAATGTACCATAATGAAATAACTGAAAAAAACAGGAGACTGGTGAATGCTGAGTACAGTCAGAGGCTGAACTAAAAACAACACAAACAGAAACACACACCCTTGGTGCTTGCTGTAGCTTGCTAGCTTCCAGCTAACACTCAATATTCTAGCTGCTATGGGCAGATTGAACTCATGTAAGTTAAGCTAGGGAAAAACTGACTTTCTGGGGAGGGTGATAACAACAGTAAACATTCTGACATGCATCAGCATCTTTGAGGAGGCTTTGATTTAAAACATAATGTTTGGTACAGCCCTACTTGTTAGCATTTTATACAGTAAGGTTTTTATGTATCCATTCAACAACCCATATTTCCCCAGAGAAGATTTAGGTCTTTACAGGCTAACACTGTTAGCATTTTCTTTTTTTTATATTGTTTCCTTTTATCGTAGTAATTTTAATTAATGTTGTAGTTTTTCTTCACTAGTTGCCAATTATTTCTTGAGATGACAGCTCTGGCTTCTGTTTCTCATTAAGAAAGCAGAAAAAATAGAAACATAAACCTATCATCATCAATTATACAAAATGCCAAAACACATTCATTAATAATCCACTTGTGTGGATTTGCATATGATTAGACACCATTTCAAATTAAGTAGAGAGGGTAACATGTTTAAGCCATGTGTTGTCTATATATAAACTGATGTGTGTTTACTTCCTTATAACATCCATCATCCATGAGGGTGTTCTCATGAAAGGTGTCTCTAATTAACACAAGCAACTTTTGTGCCTGTGTTAATGTCAAAACCTGCACACTTTGCCAAAAGATTATGGTAGTCTTGAAAACTGCACATGTCCATTAGGTATTAAGTTGAAATCAAAATTTATCATATATACATTATGATACAAAAAGCTCTTCAACGGGTACAAATTGCTCCTTAATGCTAATTAGGTCTTATGCATACTGAGGGCACTATTTATTTAAGTTAATTAACAATAAGTACCCTTATTTCCTGGTTCTTGAATACTATTTTACAATTTTCTCATTGCAGTTAGTAAGAATGCTCCTCATTTGGTGTAATTATGTCTATTTCTTATGAGCACTTTAATTTAGGAACAGACCAGCATGGTAAAACTCAGTTCAACAACACCGACATTACAAATAAATAATGCACGATTCAAACTTTGCATCCTAAACATAGTTTTTCAAGACTGAAAATATGCAATGCAATAAAAAAAATGCAATAGGCTCTCATTGGAGCCCAAGGTTGGGATCCATTGCTTAAAACCATATTTTCAAGTTGCAAAACTTCCATGAACTTGCAAACAAGCATCTCAGTTGCCAGTCAAGAACATCATTATTGGACAATTCCGCAAAACCTCGGATTTTATCCAGTGCCAAGGATTTAAATTATTGCTTTCTATATTATCTAAGCATGGCAACTATTGAATGACAAAGATATTGTTAGGTTTAGGCAAAAGCTTGATCGCAAGTCTGTGTCAGGATGCAAAACTCCTGTGTCTGGCATGAAAATCAAATGTACCAGGTTTTGACTCATTGAGTGTACTTAAATTCTCGGGTCAGTTTACATTGAAATGTAACTGTGGCCTAGTGTTGTAAATTATGGTGTGCAAAGGATTTGTTCTTTTTAAAGCCTAATGTTGCATGTTTCTTTTACTTGTACACCAGAGGACTAAAAGAACAGTTGTGTAAGACTGTATGAACTGTCTTTGTATCCTCCCTCTTTCTCCACTTCCTTCACCACCCTCCTCCCCTCTGTCTTTGAGGCAGAGACTGATGAGATGGGGCATTTCAGCCCTTATTGCCCTGTATGTGAGACTCTTGTGGGAAAACTGACTGCCAGTGAACTCATACTGCTACAGAACTGCTGGCTCAACCCCAATGGATCCCCAGAACACCAACGACCTCTCACCTCCGGCGGTGACTGACTGTGTTTCTGCAGAATAAACTTCGGTTGAATAGTCAGACAGAAATAATTTGCAGTAAGAGGGTTTGTGTATGGATGTGTGTGTATGAGTGTGTGTATGTGTGTGCTTTTTTTTTTTTTTTTTTTAAATGACTGAGCTCGTTTGCTTTTATCAGTGACCCAATTGATCTGCCCTCTGACCCCAGCCTAGCCGCTTAGCTCCATTGCACCACCATTTGAACCGCACTTGCATGACTTCCGACCCTTTATGTGCTTGTTAGGGTTGTTGAATGTAGAAGGTTGTGAACTCCATAGAACATAGAATTCTATCGCTATGGTGACTGCAGCCATAAATCGCCCTTTCCTCATTTCGTTTCGTTCCTCAGGCATGGGCTTTATTGATTCTTTCATTCAGCCAGTGTTAATCCTTTTTTTTTTTTTTTTAATTTTCACATCTGCACTGTCATTTGCCTCAAAATTGTGGGCAAACTTTAATAGACAATGAATGCTCTACATTGTTATTTTTTGTGTATATTTTGTGAATATGATTAAGTATTTCTGTAGGTTGCTATTTGTATACCCTGCTTGATCAGCTGCACTGCAATAACCGTTTGTACTGGTTTGAATGACAGACCACGACTTTTGTATTTTTGCAGTTTACTTTCTTCACATTTGCTCCTTGTACCCATTGTTCTCCATTGTTTTTGTTTTTTTTTCAAGAGGAAGATCTGTTTCATTGCAATAGAGAAACTTAATTTGCATATTCAGGTCCTTTGTCCCCTGTTAATAAATGAATCCATACTTTTCCCACAGAATTGGATATTATTATGTTCAATTATCGTCAATACAATAAAGCTAGGATAGATAGATAGATAGATAGATAGATAGATAGATAGATAGATAGATAGATAGATGGGCTTTGAAAATAGGCTTTGAGGCTCTGCTCACTGTGGGATTTTGAAAAAACAATCTCTGTAATGAGATGTGGTCTTCTGCACAGGGTATTTTCTAGCAATTACAGGCACAATTTCCATTATTTGACATGTGAGGAACTTTTTTCTGTTCAAACAGATGCCTGAAATTACATTTCTGGATAATTAACAGTCTGTTCTAATACAGAAGATCACAATAATTTAATCTTACCAGTTTCCTTTGTTACTTTTAACAGAATATGAAGCCAATAATTCTCGTTTCACACATGAATGCCTCTATACACTGACTCCCAATGATTATAGCAGTGATGTGATATGAGATGTCTTGAAAGAGAAGTAGGGATGTGGTTTGGTCAGTCACTCGTATTTATGTGCCAGTAATTAAGTCTCTTTGCTCTCCTCTGTAAATAGATTAGACTCCAGTAAGCTACATTTTATGACACTGAGTATGGGTTGACATTCACTGACACTCTGCTTTCCAAACACACACACACAAGCAATTATGTTTACACAGCTATGTACAAACATGTGCACATATATTTGCAGTGCATGCCCTGGTGTAGACAAAAAGCTGTCCAAGCAAAGAAAACTGCAATCACTCAAACCATTTAGTCTTTTACTTTAAACACCATAAAGTCATTTAGCCCTAAAGGGAAGCGAGCCTCTAACACAAGCAGTGTAAACTCACTATTCATCCACACATAGTGGTGCAACCTCCAGCTGCCCCCTAGTCTCACTCATCTCACTCTTCTGTCATTCCTCTGGCAACCCAGTAGGCAGAAATAACCAGAGGACTGGAAAAAAAAGGAAGTTTTGTTATTCAACTTCCTGTTCCGTTCGGATGTGAGCGCATGTGCTTCAGGACCTGTCTTAGTCTGGGTCACCGTAGCCAATCACAAAAGGGTAGAGTGCCACCTATTGGCGCACAACCTGAATCCTCTCTCCTCTCCATCACAACACATCCTCTCTGCCTCCTCCCACAGACACACTGGCACTCAACTCCTACACACTGACTCACCATATGTTTTTACACACGCACAGAGAAAATCACAGTTTGAGTGCACACAGTAACCACACGCACACACAGAGGATGCACACAGATGCTCATGCATGCAAATATATACAGAATGACAGCACATAGATTGATGACAAATATTCACAGCTCAACAATAATAACCAAAAGCAGTGCATTGCAGCATAGCTAATTTGAGTTGGGTAATCAGTGCTTAAATAGCTTCACAGCTGAAAAGGTAACAAGAACATTTTCCTGATTGTTTTAAAGGGGTCAATATATAATAAAGGCGTGAAAATGACTTCTAATAATAATAAAAAAGTTATGATTTCAATAATGTCATATCACTTTTGACCATATCGGTCATCAGTCGTCAATTAGAAATAAACTTATAATGAGTTTTACATATCTACTTAATGTGTTTATTATTATTATTATTATTATTATTATTATTATTATTATTATTATTATTATTATTAAATTTTGATTTGCACTGACTTATGAGAAAAAAAAAAGATAATTGTAAAATTAAATACATTAGAAAAAAAAATAGATTTTTTTAATTTAAATTTGTCAATCTGATAATTGAAATTAAAAAATTTTGAAATTTCAGTACAATGGAACATCAGTTTCAAAACATTTATCTGATTCTTGAGTTAAGGTAATTTTATTTGTTGTGGTTAACATGAGTTAAAAAATAATTGTGTTCACAGTAATCCATTATGTAATATTTGTTTTGTGTTGCTCCTACTTTGTTTCTCATGACAAAGGGAGGATGTGAGTATCACTTTAATTCATCCAGGGAAGCTCCTCAGCTTTCACTGTCAGGCTGATGTGAACTCTTGAAGGAACAACTGGATAATACATGTAGGCAGAGAGAAAAGAAGGCGGCTTATTCTGTTGACCTTTGAACCCCAGGAAAAAAGAATGTTAACACACACACAGATATGCACACACAAACAAAAATACACACAGACAAGTAAACACATGCCCCCCCCTTAAACCCCTGTGCAGACAAACTAGCAGCAGGGTGAAGGAGGGTAGCCGGGGCAATGTGGAGCCGTGTCTCAGTGCTCCTCCACTGTGAACGATTTCCACCGCGCTGTCAGCAGACACCATATTAACCACATCAGATTCACTCACATGCCAGACTGTCACACGCAGTCTGATTCATCAAGTTTCCACACTGTCAACCCAGGAGAGAAGAAGATAGAGAGACAGAAGGACGGGGAGGTGGAGGGGGCAGAGAGGGAAAAGAGAGATGCAAAAATGAAGAGGTGAAAGGAGAGTCGGGAATAGACTTGGGGTGTGGATACTGGAGAGAACCAGAGAGAGAGGGAATGAGATTTAACATGGAGAAAGAGAGAAAGAAGGTGGGACCGGGGATTCAAATAAAAGAGGAATAAATAAAAGGGGTGCACAAGCAGAACTCCAGCTCTCTTATCCCCGTCATGCTGCACCGGTGCTTGGCACAAACCAGTCAATAACCCGGAGCGCTGAGTGTCACACAAATGGGGAAACATACTCAGACTCTCTCCTCTGCCTCTCTCTGTGTGATAGAGCCACGGAAACACTAGAGGTGGTCTTTTGTGTGGAGGTGCCAGCTGGATCTCGTTTCATTTCGTTCCATCTCTTTTTCCTTCTCGCACACAGATTTCCAATTCCATTTGCTGCCTAGTGACAGTGCGGTACATGAAACAATGCTTAGGAGGTTTCACTCAGGGTGGAGTATCATGAATGGAACTATCAGACATATCACATTTCAGCTGTTGAGTATATGGAAAGCATGGGCCTGAAGTGTTTTGAAGGACAGTGATCCAGTAAGGCTTTTGTAGCCCTTATTTCAACCCCAGAAAATAAAAAAAAATCCTGTGTTTTAATGATATTATGCAATGTGTCACTGTTTGGAATGTAAATGAGGTCTGAAAAAGCTCATTACAACTGCAGCGAGTTTTCTAACTATCACCTGTTGCAAAATCATTTTGAACAGGGAGAGATTGCTCTTTAAGTTGATGACAAGATAAATGAAGTGTCATTTCTTTTTTCCTTTTTTTTTTTTTTACCTTTTCGCTTCACAAGTATGATCATTTTACTGATCCTAGGGTACTGCAAGAGGAAAACACCTCTTACACACCAGCAGGGGGTACGTCTGCTAAATGTGATTACACTGGTGGTTATATAAAAGGGAGAAAAACTGAAATGACATGATGGAAATGATACCATACTCCATATTTTTCACAGGAGAGTGCTTCGTTAAAAATCACTGCATGAACTGCCAAAAATCCACACACCTTAAATGCAGTGATTTAGATAATAAGATAAGTTTAACTTTTCAGTTTGCAAGAGTTGTTTTAAGGTATGTTTCATGCTAAAATTGAAGAGCAGTTATTGTAATTAGTAGCCTATATTTTACTGAAATATAAAAATCAGACATTTTTTGTGCAGGTTTGTGTCAAAGTATGTTATGACAAGAATGTATCATGGGGAAACGGTTAGCTCTATTCTGGACATAATAATGACATAACACAAATGTAGCTGCCCATTAACAGTTAAATTTCAGACTTCAGACATTCGCAGAGTTTTTTTTTTTTAAAGATTGCAAAAGGAGGAAATTACATTTTAACCATTTTAAAAATCTGAAGCAGCTTTATTGGCCAAGTATGAGTGCTCATATGAAATTGACTTCAACGTTTAATTGCTCTCAATTTACTCAAACAAGAACAGACATAAAGGCAAAAAGAACGAGCATATACTTGACATAAATTCAAAAATGACTTTGTCTGCGGGTTATTGCCCCATTATGAAGTAACTAATAAGCTTAACCTCATCCGATTCCGAGCTATTAGTGAAGAAATTGCAAAACCCTGATCAGCATTCGGGTCCATAACCCTGCTGTGTAATTGACCTTAGTCTGCTACATCATGGTAGGTTATACGTACAGACCCAGTCTCATTTCATGAAAATATATTTCCTGGTTAATTTGATGAGGAACATCCTGTTCTGATTAGACCTGCACATGGGGAACGGTTAAAAATAACCACAGAATCAGTGACGAACGACCTCCTTCGATACACTCCAGCGCTCCACATGCTCCTGGAATGGAAACACCAAACTGGGCAGATGAGCATTTTAAGATAAGATATTCCTCTATCAGTCTCACAATGGGGAAATTTGCAATTATTTAGTGTAGGATCAAAAACAAGAACTCTCCCGAAATGTCTCACTTGTGTCCTTTTGAACACAACACACACACCCACACACATTCTTTCTTCAATCAGCTGGTCCAAGTTAGTTTTAAATGTGAGCTTCAAAAAGATCACAATCCATAGAATCATTAAAAAAAGAAGATGAAATAAGATCATAAGCATACAGTGCATCACTATCATTTCGATTGCTTGTTGTCGGTTTTTCTTTTCAGGCAAATTTTCAGCAAATGAAAGTGAAATGTATTAGCCTGCTTCAAAAGAGGCTGAGCTGCAGGACTTTTAAAAATCTATGTTTCTGTCAGTTCCTCTGACTACAAGATCTGAGTTGTTTAGATTCTGTACAATTTTATCCTCAATGAGCTTCAGAGATTCTTCTGCCATTAAAAACTGTGTTTATGTGATTCTAGCAGTGTGTGTCTGTGTCTGTGTGTGTGTGCTAATTTGACCGACTTAACACTCTGAGAAATATGGTGTAACGTTCCTATAAAAATGTGTCAAGAAAAGAAAAAAATTGCTTGAAAAATTCGGGTATTGTTCACATTTGTTTCCAGAGCGCAAAATTCTTCAAACGCCACTTTTTATGGAAATCTCCATGACGCTCTGCAGTAAAACCAGCCATTGAAATATATATTGTCCTAAATTCATTTGTTGTAATCAGTTTATATGCATGGTTAAATGGCATTCTGTGCAATATCCATACAAAACTGGGGGAAAAAAAGCGTGTACCACCACCTGGTTCCCACTTAAAACAAAGCATTGTTCTAATCACTTTTGACAGTTCAAATAACCTACTGCCACCATACACATGGTGATATGGTGCACTCCTTGGAAAAAAGAGCAATAAACTGGTCTCTATAAAGCTTCTACATAGCAACTCCTGCAAGCATGTCATTAAAATCCCACTTGATACCATAGCAACCAAGTTTTTCTTATTGCACGAGGTCAGTTGGAGCGTGTGCAGAAGATGGCAGGGTACCAACGGCTGGGTCTCCCACGCTGGCAGGTGAAAGGTCACATCTGAACTTCTGCATCAGGCTCGTACTCTCCACAATAAATTACACATGAACGCACATCTGTTTCTTTTTTTTTCCGTGTTATTCACATTCTAGCAATATTTCCCAGACAACTCCAATTGTGTGCGATATTCAGACTACTTATTTTAGTTCTTACTGTGTTTCTCACCACCTTCTGCACAAGACTATGTGCTATTGGAGAAAAAATGAGGAATTTATTTTTGTCCTCCCTGCAATTTCCTGTTTCATTTAGTTTTATTTACATTTAACTTAGAGTGCGCTACTCACAAAGTTCCTCAAACTAATTAAAACTCAAGTATTATTACCTGTTAATGCCAGAGGAACAAAACAGTATTTAGTTTAAGAGAGTAACAAGTTTATCTGAGTCAAACGCTGCACTAATAATGACTTGTCTGTTAGAGCCAAATTAAAATATTGTCTGGCCTGAGTGATTAGCCAAGTAAAAACTAATCAAATTCATCTTATTTATGTGACAGACACATCCTGAACAAACCTGTCTGTGTTTGTTTTACACTCCATAAATAAAATGAATAACTGTGAAACACTTTCTTTTTTTTAACAAAAAATGCCCAAAACTGTTATTTTAAATGAAGTTATGGTGCATATACAGATAAAAAATGCAGATGCAAAATCAACTGGGCAATTTAAAATTATAACTGCATTAGATTTCCAATAAAAAATGATAAACTGGACATAAAACTCTTTCACTTTAAGCTGAGGGAGGCGAGGAGCCTTCAGAGAATAATCACAGTCAGTTAGGATGTTAGTGAACAAGTAAATGTGTTTGCGTTAGTGTGCTTGAATTAATCTCATTATGGAAACAAAAATCTGTAAACAGAGTTACAATGTGAGGACTCACCTCACCTCCCCAGTCACAGTGCAGTCTGCGCCTCTGGATGAATAACCTTGAGTGTGGGCTTGTTTCACCTTCGGAAAACAGAAGTAGAGTTGTTTTCTACTCCAACTTAACCAAAAAAGATTAATGAATAAATCAAAACATAGTTCAGAGAAGGCTGATTGT
>JAPZDZ010000006.1:16342856-16354495 GCA_029783805.1 Acanthurus tennentii | reverse complement strand
ATATAAACAGATCTTGCAATAACATGCAATTTATTTCTATCAAAAAACTGGCCCACAAATTGTACAATTAGTTAATTTAAGTCTCTGACATGGTCAAAAAAAACTTATTAAATATTAACTACAACTTATGTGCACACTGAAAATATTGCAGGATTGTTGAATAGGACTACATTAAGGTGTCCTTGTTAATTTGCAAGCCCTTATTTGATGTATATTTTTGCCAATATCTCCAAATGGCTGAACCATATTCAAACACCACTGACAAACCCACTGCACAGCTGAACAGTCCAGCTGGTTACTCAGCCGTCCTGTGATGTATGTTTTGAATCTGCTCCTGCCACAGAGTGCTACACCTAAATCCTGCATTCATTCAGAGTGTGAATTGTAGTGTTGCCCCTCCTGACACTGCAGTTTAGGCAAACAACATTCATTGTGAGGATTACAGCAGGGGAGGGGGAGAGTGACAGTGTGACAGAGAGAGAGAGAGAGAGAGAGAGAAATAGAGAGAGAGAGAGGAGAAAATACTGAGTGGTGGGAAAAGCCGATCTGTACTTACAGAGGAACCACTGATATTAAGCAGCTTGGTATGGCCTCAACATCTAGATTATACCGTAGATATACAGCAGTGTGGAGGCACCCGTCCATTAATCCACATAACATAAAATAAGAAAACACGCTGCTATCTCCTGTGTTATTCATCAGAATGTCAACTTTTGATATGCTTTGCACACATTTTAAAGTTTTTTTATTACATTAATACAGATATATGAACATGCACAACGTTAAAAAAAAGAGAAAAATCCTCTAAGCTGTCCATCACTAATAAAGCAGTATATCAACAGCTATATGAGCATTTTATAGCACCCAGCAGTACATTAGGCAGCATGATTTTTGCATTACGGCATCTCTATACATCAGCTGGGCTTCCTGGCTCCATGCACTCAAGAGGAAAAAAATAGTTTTATCGGCAGCTTAATAGCAGTTACAACCCTTTACTGAAATCAATCCATTTAGCTTTTTTTGGCATTTAGGGCAGGTTGAGTCTGGAAAGAGGAAGAAGACGACTGATGCAGGGAAAAGAGAGCCAGTAGACAGTAAAGGAGGAATTTTAACAAGGTTAAGCAGCTCAGATTTAAGGTGGCTAAAGGTTCAGTAACTGTTGTACAATGAATTTAAGTATACAGACATTTTTGACTTCAGAAAGCTGTGTTGGACTGAAATTATTCATGCTTTTGAAAAATAATACAAAATGGCTTCTTTACGGATTTGTGAAGCACTTGCACTGTAGCCATACATTCTGCGGATACCAGAACAAATGTGACACTGTGAACACATTTACTCATTAAAAGAGCTTTTTCTTTTCTTTAAATTACATGAATCCACAAAAAAACTAAAGACTTTGGACTATATGAAATGCAAAGTAAACAAAAACAAAAAGATTCATGGAAATGCACAAAGTACACAAAATTATTCTGCCAACCAGCATTAGTTGCTACTGTAAATACACTATTCCGAATTTTATCCTCTTTTTTTCTCCTCCTTTTCTTTTTGCTCCAATTTTGCATATCTTAAGTGGAAGATTGATGACAGGCTGCACGCTGCAGACAGAACCTATGCTAATGAGGAACACAGGAGGACCTCCCCTGGGTTTAGAAAGCAAGTTAAATCAGATGAGGCAACAGTGACTCCAAACACAGCGGGTGCTGTCTGATTCCTCTTGAAATAGGTGCGTACATATGCGTGTGGGCAAGCCGGGTATAAACGTGTTGTTTTTATTTATTTATTTATTTTTGTACTAAGTATTGTGTGGATACCCATGTGAGCACATGTATCCGTATATAAAACATGGAGATATATATCTATGTCTAATTAAAGAAAGAATGTAATCTGGTGGGGTGGGGTGGGGGGGAAGTAGAAATATTAGACACAAATAAGGTCAAATCCACATTACCATGGTAACCAACCAGAAGAGACCAGCTGGTCCATCTGTTCCTCGGCTAACTTTGAGTTGGTTCTCCAACACCTCACACCAGCTGCTGTTGTTACAGTCGTACAGGATCTGCATGTTCACCCGAGCAGCAACATCCTGTTTGATGCAGCTTCACTGGAATCCAGCTCTGGTAATGCATGCACACAATACAGAAAACAACATGGGAAGTCTTATGAGTGTTTATTGCATTGACTGTTATTATGAAAACATTACAAGATAATGTAATAACCAAGATAATTGGTTAAAAGCAGTCAGACATAACAGGTGTATTTTAATTTTTGGGAGAGAATATAGAGAGCTTCAAAGCTTTATGTTCTGCAATTAGAAAGATCAATATGTCACTTTTAAAAAGCATAGTTCATGTGGATCTTATTAGTTATTAAGTGGTTGAAATTGTTACCAAGTCACAATATATTTATCTCTATCCTTTATGTCTGTGAGTAGTGATCTTTACCCATTTACCAGCACCCTCTCTGAGTCTTCAACTGCTGTGTCAAAACATCAACACATGTCTGGTAAACATTCCTGATTATTGGTCAGAATTAAGCGGCCTAATTGGTTTAATTATGATGAAACAGTGGGAGTTTTGTGCAGTTGATGCAGAAGCAGGTGTCTCACAGGGCCACCTCAGTTTGTGTTAACTGCAGTCAGAACACAGCTTAATCTCTTCCATGGCTAATCTTAAAAGTTTTTCTTTAATCAAGCTAAATAAGCCGGTTAGCTTGATGTAGGTGAGAGCCTGCTTCCCAGGAGAGGGCTCATAAAAAAAGAGGAAGTTGTGGTACAGTCTGTGATCGTATTCATACTGCTGTTCGGACATAGAGATGCAGACCAGGAGTGCAAGTCGCAGCCTATCAAGGCCGAGTTTGAACTTGAGTTTGAAGGTAAATGTAGTTTAAGTACCATAAGTTGAATTTATGAGCTCAACTTGAGTTTATGACTGATGAAAAGATTCATACTTGAAATATACAAACATACTACCATTGAGTTTCATTGCAAAATAAAGAACAGAGTTTATATGCACAAAAGCATTACTCAATATAAAAACTAGCAGAGGTTTTAGTATGAGGTGTAATACTTCACAGGCTGCCATAGTAAGTACAACCAGAGTCCATAACCTCTCCCATAACACAGCCATTTTCAGTAATGTACACTTTATTCAACCAGAATTGCTCCATTGCTTACCATTGAAAGTGTCAGGTGAGTTACTGAACAGTAACAACCCTCTGCTGTAGAATGAAGTAATATCATAAAACAGCACTGGTTTCCCAAACCTCAGTTTAGGAGGTGTCTCTTGTGCAAAAAGTGCCAGTTGAAAAGGCCAGTAAAATAAAGCCCTTTTAATTAGTCCTCTTAATCAATAGATTGGCCTTTTCCTCACAACACCATCACTCCTGCAGTGCAAAGAGACGAGGGTCACAGTTGCATAATGCGTCCGGCTGGAGTGTTTTTCAGTCTCTATGTCAAATGGATATTTTTCTGGGTAATTTCTCACCATGGCGGCCACTCTGATTATCATGTGACTGTTGGGGGTCCAGAGCTGAGAAGCTAATGAACTGCTTACATAAAGTCTTCTGCCAAGGTTGTCTCTCTCCATCAGGATGTCTGGGGAAAAAGCTCACTGCTCACTGGAGCAGGGCGTTCATATCTGCTTTGGGAGAGAAAGAAAGTGAGCAAGAGAGAGAGAGAGAGAGAGAGAGAAAGGTAGAAATAGATGGAGATTCGGGAGCAAGGGAGAAGTTGAGAAAATAACAGATGGCAGGCTATAGCTGGCTGACTGGGTGGGTGGTTGAATGAGAGAATGAGAGGGGGATAGACATGTGCATGGATCTATACATTCTTGTGTGAATGGCTGGTTGATTTTAGCTCAGACATATAAGGGATGTAGAAAACAAAAGTTTTGTGGAAAGTTCGTGGACAAGCTTTTTTTTCTCTTCGGTCACCTATAAATAAACAATAAAAACAAAAAAAAAAGAGAACAAGGTTGCAGTTGATCTCGAAATACCAAATAAATAAAGCAAAGTGAATCTTACTGACTGACATACCATCGAGTGAATGACGAACCCAAGCAGACGGTCGTGTCACAAAGGTCAAGACAGTGTTTGTTATGGTTGAATGGTTTTTGTTGTCACTCTGACATAAACTCTGACATGTAAAAAACAACAAAAGAACAAAAATCTTCAGTGTTTGAAATATAACAGATATCGAGCAAATAATGCATGTCAGTTTCTTATTGAACATGCTGGTTATTTTTTCTTTTTTTTACTCCCATAGATCAAAACAGACAGGGCACAAGATATTGACTTCTGGTCATTGTAGTTATGATATTAAAGCAAATTAAGTGTTTCAGGACTGCATTACCATAAGCCTTTGTTTGAAAAAGAATTATAGTTCTTCGAGGATTAGTCTGGTAATCCGGCACACACATGTTAATGCACAACTGAAAATAGTACCCAACAAAATGTGCTATTTACTCTAGTTTTCTGTTTCAGTGTTTTTATAAAGTGTTTTTAAACTACAGTGCTCAGCAATTCAGGAAGGCTTCTGTTCTAGTTTTTTAATTAAACTTTTTCCATGTTTTTTGACCTGTGTTTAAAAATTAATGTAAAGACTATGCACGAAAATAATAATAAATTTTTAAAGGGATGAAAGATAATTTTGCCATCTCGGGCATTCAGAGAAAAAGAACAACTTTCACTAAGTGATCTGCATGAACATTGGTAGCATTTATCTGCAGAACTTCAATCCATGTCTCTCTCAATTTTAGACAAAACTTCCACAAACTTTGTCTTCTTTTCCATGAATTTTTAATGTTATGTCACACTTTGGTTGTTTTTTTTTTTTTATTTCAATCAAGTTTTAAACTTTCACTTCCTCTCAGAGTTGACATTTTCATCTTATGAATAATAAAAAGTGTGTTTATAGCAAACCAGAGTGAAGGCCAAATTTGGCAGGTTTATGAAACATGTCGAGCATTCACAGTCAACTTTCTGAAAAAAAAAGAAAAACTATTATACAAAATTGTAGAAAGTCATATAGGCAGGCTGAGGTTCTCACTGTGTTTTAATGTATGACTTTCTACCATTTTGTGTTATATTCAAGTTTTTTAACTTGATGCTTCTATGCTCAGTTAACATGCTGCTTATAGCTCACACTGCAAAAGTAGCATGTTACGAGGACTTATTACAATAGAAGTATATTAGCTCCAATAAATAAAACATGAGACTGGAAATAGAGATGATAATTTATTAAAATTTATCTCAAGTAGATATTAACCTGTTCCTGTTTTGTTTTGTTTTTTTATTTAAATGATAAATGCTTTTATGTAACACTTCCCTAATCTATTGATCATTCAAAACACTTTACACTGCATGTCAATATTCACCCATTCACCCACTCGTTCGCACACTAATGGCAAGGATGTCGATACAAAGCGCCATTCGCTCGTCAAACAACACACTCACACCCATGGGAAGAGCCACAGGGAACAGTTTGAGGTTTGGTATCTTACCTCGCATCACTTCTGGACTTAAACCACTGATTTTTCAATAAGTTGATGACCTGCTCAACCTCTTGGACCAAAGCTACCCCAAGATGTTAATGAACAAGGTTCAGGAGGTTTGTTATGTTGATGGTTTTTTGTGTTGTTTGTTCCCACTCACTGCCCTGATTCCCCACTGTGCCTCTGACAAAGGTTAAGATTGTGGTTATGATTAGAGTCTAACAGGGACTTCCTAGTTGCGAGAATAGATCTGTGTACTTCGTGAATATCTGTGATCTTATTTTAATGAAATTTTAAGTTTTGCTAATTTGTTCCTGACTGTCTCCAATGGGAAACTAAATGGTGATGTGCTTCTAACTGTAACACT
Source organism: Acanthurus tennentii (assembly GCA_029783805.1). NCBI lineage: Eukaryota > Metazoa > Chordata > Actinopteri > Acanthuriformes > Acanthuridae > Acanthurus > Acanthurus tennentii. Next base: position 16,348,636 of record JAPZDZ010000006.1, on the reverse strand, counting down.
AAGGAGTTTTAGGCGTCATATTATGCACAAAGGATGCTATACTGTAGTGTATCTCAATGAGTTAAGCTCAATCAATAAAATCACTGATTCCTGACTGTTTGCTGCAGGCTGTGCAGTCGATCTTATGTAAAAGCTGTGTGGTTCCCACTGGTGGGCGGTTTTGCATGACCAAGCTGAAAGCAAAACCTAAATAATCCCTGTTGAGCTTACAGTATGAGCAAGATGGATTTTTTTTTTCATATTAATTTAACAGCTTTTTTTTTTTTCCTGGCAATACATCGCTGGTGTCATAATCTTTACTGTGTAATTGGTTTTGGCATAACGAGACTTGAAATGCAGACACAAACATTTGGTGATAGTGTTCATGAACGTCAGCAACAGTTATGCAAAACGGGGCTTTTTCTTCTGTTAATTTATGTGTTTTATTCAAACCATGATACTAAAAAACATCCTGTTCAAAGATTCTATATAAAGACTTTATATAATGAAAAAAAATGCACTCACTTTCATAAATTTAGTCTTAATTTATTTTACTTTATTTTAAGACCTAAAATTATCTCCTCTACATATATTAGGTAAAAGCTGTAAATAATCCAAATGAGAGCATGTCAGAATGAAGAGAAAGGGAAGCAGGAGGGAGGAAAGAGCTGGGGAATGAGCAATGAGGAGTTTGTTATCGTAATATAAAGTGGAAAAGAGGCTGTATGAAAAAGTAATGAGAAGACGATGTAAAATGATGAAGATTATTTTTTTAAGATTGATACATGGGCAAAAGGTTGAAGGTAAAAGCATGAGCAGAAAAAGGGGGTTCAAGGAGGAAAGGAAAAAACAGAGAAAAAGAGAGAAAAACACGGTCATGGAGGATGTGAGTAACAGATGTGGGAGGGGGTAAAATCCAGCCTGAAATGAGGCGAGTGAAAGTGGGAAAAGGGATCAAAGAAGGGGCAAAGGTAAGGGTGAGGGGAAAGGAGCAAGAGAGGGGGGTGGAGCTGGAAGAGGAGAGAAAAAGCATAAAGTTGTATGTTTGGTAAGAGACCGAAGCCAAACTGGAAAAGGAAACTGTTTTTTCTTTTCTTTTTTTATTTTCCAAAGAATAAAAATCATCATCTTATGAAATGAAATGAAAGAAAGCAGGAGTGGTCTTGAATATGGTACAAAAAAGGAAAAAAATGAGTGAAGAAAAGGAGGAAAAAAAATGGAGCTGGAGTAATTTAGTAAGGCAGAGGGCTGGGGAGAGAGTGAATTGGAAGAAGATAAATTAGCACGGGGAGGGATGAAGGAGGAAGCAGGAGGATGAGAGACATATAACAGTACAGGTGAACTCGGGATAAGGGGTGAGAAACGGATGTAATGGACACTGTAGGGGGAAGATAAGGGATTGGCTGGATAGACAGATAAATGTGTATTGCAGAATAAATGGATGGATGGATGGATGGATGGATGTGTGGATGATGGGTGTACGGATGGATGGATGCAGGTTGTGAATGAAAAAAAAGAGGGGGTTGCCAGAGAAAAAGAAATGAGAAGAAGCATCTGAACACAGTGTGCTGAAAAGATAAGAGAGAGAGAGAGAGGAAAGCAAGCGTTTAATGATAACACAGGGTGATTAAGGCAAAGACGCGTAGCAAAAAAAATGAGTTTAGAGATGCAGTGAACTTATTGGTAAACAACAATGACAGAGACGATGGTGATGATGATGATGATGATGATGATGACGATGGTGATGATGATGTGCCTCATAAAGTCAAACACTGCTATTTTCTCTCCACCCAGCATGGACGGCCTGCTTGTCAGAGATTGCTTCCCATAGAAACATCACATCAGGACTTTTGCAGCTGTATTCTACGTCAACCAATTTACAGCCCGGTCCGATGTGCTGACGGTGCTCAAGTAAATACCTGCTTCAAGGAGAACCTTCAGGCCAATGTTGAGTTGACATATTTCACATCAGCATATATCATTTTAGGCCTGACACTCAACCCAAACAAGAGAAAACATTCCTCTTTCCATCGCCTGCGGAAGCGCGGCTGTCATCTCACAAAGCCTCGGCCAGCAATAAATCCCTTGAAAATGATTACTTCCAGACAATTTAACATGGACAGACTACCCGCTAACGTAAAGGTCACAGGTTTGGTGTGTTCAGCATAAGGTGGAGCTCTAGTTTAACATTTTTAGAGATGATTTTAATGGTCAAAAAGGAGCCTGGAGGTCGACATAAACATAAAAACTAATAACAACATAAACCCAGTAGAGCTGAACGGACCAAAATGACCTGACGAAGACAATCTGGACTCAAAGGGGAACACATTTATTATCTGATGAGGCCATTTTAGCAACAGAAGAGATGACATGGAGACACATAAGCAAACTAAACTAAAAATATAAATAGTCTACCAGCTTGGAATGTCAAACTGACCTGTTTCAAATAGTTCTCCTTTGAGGAGGTGCACCTTTCTCTCAAGCTTTGACCAGGCCTCCCTCCAGCAGCAACAACCACTCATCACTGGCAAGTCAAAAACAATAAAAATAACTTTGGATGAACTCAATTAAAGACAGACCAAAGTATGACTGCTCAGAAAAAAAACAAATGTATGCTTTAAATGGAACTGATGCACTGACAGTGATGATAAAACATGTAACTAATAATTAAAATTAGTGAGAATTTGCAGTAAAATGCATAAGGCCAAAAAAATGAAGCAGTTCTCGGTTTTATTGTTTGCACTTGTGCATTTCCTACTGTGACCTGTCAAAGTGTTAGCGGTTGAAAACTCAAGTGTTTTCAGTAAGTGTATTGATTATTTTTATGATTGTTAATATTTTTTTGAAAATACTAAAAATGTGTAGGTGTGAACACTCTGCCCACTCCAAATCTGTCCTGAATAAACATGAGGTGCAGAACTGCGAAAAAAAGGCCTTGCCAGGAAATCTTTAAATTTTTGGTTCTGTTTATTGAGGTTCAAACCTCTAGAGCATCTCTTTCTCCAGGAGGTGTATAAAGAGCTAAAACTCCAATCTGCCGTCTCGGCAACTGATGTGTTCAATCTGCCGCGCTGTCACTGAGCAACACATTGAACCATTTCTGCCAGTTTTAAAGATTTCTGGGTGAGAGCATCAGCTGCATGTAAATATGAAAAAAAAATCACTGGAGAAGTGATCGCGTCTCCAGTGATGTCTTCTCATAAATGCATACAGGTTTCAGTCCCTCTTGTTACAGCAGTGTGTGTAAGATTGGTGGTAGAAAAGAGCCATGGTCTGTTTTTTTTAGCCTCTGTCTTAAAAGGGGGTCTCTGCTTAAAAAGTATGTGGGCAACAAAAGAGAGAAAATAGAAACAAAAGATTCCAGAGCAGATCATAACATCATAACCATGAAGTGGCAGAGAAACAGCACTGCCTGCGGGAAGCATTGACCATCAACGGGGAAGCTAAACTAACCCCCATCCTGGAATTTACCACCCACTCTGACAAAAGTGCCATCACCATAAAGTGGAAGGGTCATGTTAGAAGAGTGAATGGCTCCAGGTGTCTAACACAATTCTATTCCCTCTTCAGAGATTGATGTCTTGGCCCTAGAGGTCAGAAAAAGCATTAATATGACAATTTCAAATCATAGCCTGAGAAATGCCACAGGTGCAGGAGGCAAACAGGGCACAAGGGGACAAAACTGAGGAGGATTACAGTGTTGGCCTCAGGGCAAAATGTTATATCGGCCTATTTTGAAATGGAAATACGTGTACCTTCACAAGTCTGAGCTTTCATAAAATGTACATTGTTTTAACCAACAAGTTTTAACCTAAAAATTCTCAAATATGTCTAATGTATCCGATTCTTAAATGTCGTACAAACAAAGCAGTGTTTTGAACCAGCTCATTGCAATTATATTGTAAGTTCGGCAACAATTATGCACTTTGTCTGTTCAAAAAGGTTAAAACCACAAAGATTTACTTCAATTAAATGCCTATTTTAGAGATTAACCAACTATAGAAAGCCCACAAATATCCACCTGACTGCCCCCACAAAATTGTTATCAATAATTATCAATAATTATGCTATTAAAAAATGTGGGCTGCAGTTTGACAGACACTCCAAAGTACATAAACCCTCTACTGACATGTCAATAAATTCACTTATTAAGAACCTTGATGAAGAATAGCTATAAAGAAATTACATAGACTGAAAGGCTCTTTAGCATTTAATTTAAAATGCCTTGTGTGTATTTTAAATATTTCCTTTTATTTTGAGCATTAAGGCTCGGATTTTTTTGTAAATCTGCCTCATTCATGTCATTAAAGAGTGGCAGCTCTCTGAACACATTAAAACCAAAAAGACTGACTTTCAAAATATCATTACCTGTAAGGTTTATTCAGCCTGAGTGCTTTATCCAAAATGGGATTGATGCTCAAGAGAATGTGAACCTACATTCTACTGTATGTGGCACTAATACATCCACTGAAGCCATCTCAGCCGCCATCACACCTTATTACCTCCGTAAGCTCCAGTGGTCACCTCTCCCTCACCAATGTGGTCCAGTGCCTGTCATCAATCATAGTCAACTAGCTATAGAGGCTGAATGGAGGCTTGGTGGGGGTTGAAAAGCATTTGGGACAAGCTAATGTAGCCTAAAAATACAGCCTGTAAGCACTGTTTACACATATATGGTTTCTGATCTGGATGAATTTTATATTTCTGGTTCAGTTTCTGTGTGATATAAAAACTCACATGGTCTGTTTTTTGTTTTTTATTTGTTTCTGATCTCAGTCAGGTATTGCCTGGTGCATGTTTACACAAACACAAACACACACACACACCCATGCTCTCACAATGCAGCACAGTCGGCGCTGTCAATTTAGGCCATCATCACACCAACATCAATCTTCATTAAGCACTTGACCTTGGATATGACCGACAAAGGAAGGATGATACCACCTCACACAGAGCTGGAGGGACATTAAGCACTTGGGTGTGTGTGTGTTTGAGTGTGTTAGTGTGCATTTTGTGTTAGTAAACGTTATCGTAGAGGTGGAAGAACAATGGAGTGTGTTTATTCACTCGTGCCTATGGGTGTTCCTAAAGATATATAGAAATATTCCTGAGTGTTGTGCAGTTAGAGTGTTATATAGTGTTTTCTCTGCAGCATTTTAATGTCACAGTAGCACAATTTATTTTTTAAACAGTACAAAAGACCCAAATCTCGCAATAAGGCTATTACACTGGCAATGCATGTCAACACAGAAATAATAGTTGCATTGAGTTCATACAATCAGGAAATAATTTACAGCAGCTATGAGGGATTTTTTCGTTCATTGAAAAGCCTCAATTTATTTTTGATGCGTCTATAAAACTGACATAAGCGAAAGCATTTGTGAGAAGAGTGGATGTTTGTGTATTATAATTCTGCATGCCTTCCACCGGGTCTGCAGCAGTTTAGCTCTAAGTTCCTCATAAATTCAAATTAGGGAGCTGAAGCTGTTATTTTTATTATGAGAGCAATGACCGTCTTAAAACCTTATTAGAACTTTGGCTTTATGGAACACATGTTTTATTGATCCCCCCACAATTAGAGGTGGCTGGCTATAGTTTGACCCATCAATACACAATCCATCCCGCAAGCTGTTTATACAAAACACTGCTGCATCACTCCTCTTTCTCCTGCTCCTCAGAACAGTTGCATGCTGAAGGTCATGGACGACGACAGCTCTTTCTGCCAGGAGGTGATGGTTCTCATGCTAATTTCCCAAGGTTTTTGAACACAGTGGCTTAGAAAGTCGGCCTTAACAAAAAAA
>JAPZDZ010000006.1:16318791-16330255 GCA_029783805.1 Acanthurus tennentii | reverse complement strand
TGTGTGTTACAGTGGACTATAGATATATGAACACCAATAATAATCCTTACATATGTTCACAGTTGATATGACTTGAATTGAAGCCATAGTTTAAGACAAAAACTCACAAGACTTCACATTTTACGTTGAAAAATGATGTAGAGATTACTGGAACACTGTAATTTGGTAGAGTGGTATTTGGGGTCAAACTGTGAAGACCATATTTCATTGGGCAAAATATTGAATTGAGTTTTGTTCAAAAGGACAGTTACCTTTCAATTTTGGTGTCAGTTCTTGCTTAATGTTCGACTGGCTCGTCAATACAACAGCAAATCAGAGGGGCAGTGAGCCAGTCAAGGGGCGGCCAGTGGTACACCGGCTGGGCTGATATCCTGTATTTATGCCTATTGCTTGGTTTATTGGGTTATAGCCTTACAGAGCATAGTCTTTTTGGCTGTAACTGGGGCATCCCCACAGGACACCTCCATGCTTATAATTGCATAGAGGTAATAAGAAGTGCAACACAGAGAGAGGAGATGAGGAGCCAAAATAGCCACTTTCCATTTTGCCACAGTGTTTCACTTATTTTGGTTCACTAGCCTTGCTAACATCTATATTGGCAGTCTCAAAACCTGGGCTGTGTGCACGAGATGATGTGTGTTGCAGCGTGATATTTGGCACAGATTTGTGCACACGTGTTTTTGACAGTGACTGCAGGGATGATAGGCTTCGATGTACAGACACACTTCTCAATGTCAACACTGAGGTGTTGAATGTCCAGGAGCAGTAAGAGGGAGAGAGAATGACTGGATGAGAGATGACTGCAATGAAATCACTTCTCATGTAACTGCAACTGCAGTAATTCCCACATGATTTAAACGCTGGGCAGCCGTTCATGAGTAGCATAACTCAAAGCATCATGATCTCGCTGGAGTCCTTAGATTTATATGGATAACATTGACGTTAAACTTCACAGTCAATAAACCTGCAGACCAGTTAAACATACAAGGTTGCGCGTGAAACAACAACACCAAAGGTAAAATTTGTCTGCTGTTACAGCTGTATGAGATCACTGGAGCTCTTATTCCATGGTGGTTCCTCTGGAGAGATCCTGGAGAAACTGAGGGAATCAGGCTTTTCGCCATGGGTTAAATAATTCATTAGAACTGTCACAAGCAGTTTTCTTAAATGGTGATATCTTGAGATGGTCCAGTTTGCTTCTCTCCCAGTGACAGCAACTACACCACAAAAACATCCATCCGTACATTATATCATACATGTTTCTGTTAACACGCTATGAGCACATGCAGAACGCAGATGGAATATGTCCTATTGGAAATAATGATGCACTGCCATACATCTTTATTGCACGCCGACTTGATCTAAGTGATTAAACACAGCTGTAGCTTAGATTCGGGATGCACTGACTAGCAAGTGGAAGGTCTGATTTACTGGGTTTGATGTTCGGTATAGTTGAGCACATTAGAGAAAATGTAAAAGTACTGATTACTTTACTGAGTAACTGTCACTGCAAACTGCAAAGCAATTATCGCCCAAAGATTTACTGTATAATCCGGTCCCCTTTTTGAAGTCAAATACTGAATCACACACACCCACACACATACACACCTTGGGGGATTTCAACGAGACGGGGGTAATCAGGAAGACCTAGCACTCTGCTACAGCATGTTGCCAATGCAAGAAATTGCCTTATAATTAGATATTTGAGTGAGGAAAGAGAGAGACAGAGAGAGAGTGAGAAAGACAGAGAGACGTACATTAATATGGAGAAAGGGAGAGAGAGAGAGAGAGAGCGAGAGAGAGACATTTGCAGAGTGAATATGAGCGGCTCTGTTGCTGTTCAGATGACCTGTAGATGGGGATGGTGTACAATGTTTTATGAGGAAGTGGCCCCTGGCTGATAAACATGTGTATTCTTCCACGGCACCTTTTTTTCTCTCCGTTTTCTTTCCTTCTCCTTGACATGCAACCATCAACCCACCACCACCTATGTTCCCCATACACGCTGTAAAAAATATCCACCTTAAAAAAACATGTGATAAATTAGTCCATGCATTCCTAATGTGTAAAAAAAAACTAGTTTTCTCTTGGATTTCTGATCTCTGATTATTAATGACTTGTTAGTATTTTATTTCTTTCTGTTTCCTGCTGCTAAGTTTGTTTTAATTATTGGTAAATTTAAGAGCTTAAGGGGTGTCCTGGCTTATTTTTGCTGTTGGTGGAGATCATAAAGGACTGTTACCCCAGGGGGCAGACCAGAAACTGTTTCTGTGTCATACTCTGATTCTGGCAAATCAAAAATGCCTATTTGAATGTAGAAAGCAGGAATATTAATCAGGGAAGTAAGATGAGGCTGTGTTTTATTTCAGCCTTAGCTGACGTCCCATGGATGCAATTTATGCTTCCTGTATTTATATGTAATTGGCTTCCCAGACCTGAACAAAACAGATTAATTATTGTTTTGAATTTGAGTATTTCAAAGCTGTCGCCTCTAAGACTGATGCAAAATAAAAAAATTGCTCATCACAGTTTCTGCAGTTTATGCTGGCTTTGGTTTTCAGAGAGGTCTGGGTTTTTTTAGTTGCAGATAGAGGGACGCTTGTGAATTAAGGGAAATTGGTGGCAGAGAGATACGCATTAACCCTTTTATACAAATCCATGTGTGACGTGGCTGCCGCATCCTTATTTAGAAGAGCAAAATATTTAGCTGCTCAGATTCAAAGCTGTAGAATCTGCCTTAATCCCACAGCTTTGGATGAGAGCTGTGTCACTCTAAAACGCCTCTCCCCGGTTTCACTTAACAGTATCCTCACCTTTTCCCAACCCCACTCTTCTGCCTTTTCATCTTACCATCCTCCATCATCGTTATATCCATTTTTTAACCTCTTCTTTTGTCTTATTCTCCAGAGTTTTCCTTGCACGTTTCTCGAAACGCCACTCTCCCTCCCACTGTCCCTCCTTCTTCCCTTCCCTCTCATTGCAGGTCCCCGCTAACTAATCTTGATGACCTCTCCTTCTCCTTGGAGCCATTCAGCTAGCAGAGCTTGTTTCCAAACACTTGCTGTTTATTTAGTATGCATTCAACCCAAACGCTATTGGCATAAAAAGAGGGAGAGAATGATTGCATAGCGGCTTACAAAGCATTGCTAGAGACTGTCATGTGGTTATTATCAGTATTAACACACATGCAAACATATGCATGAATATGTACATAGGCTAGCATTTGTGCACAGACCCTGAGTCTGGGAATGCATGCATTGATTCAGGTATTAAAACACAAACATGCATACACACACTCTCTAAACATTCCTGTGGCATCCTTCCTTTACGATACACAGTGTAATTAAGGGTTATACTCCTGGTTATGAGTGTGTTAAAATATTTATGTGTGGAGATTCTGCTAACTCTGCTCCGACAATATCTGAATATGAATGTTTTTTCAGCGTTGCTCTAAGCATTTTGTTTCATGTTCAAAGAGCACATTCAGCAAGGCCTTTGTGGTCTAAAAGACCATATTATAGGTATAAATAATGTATTACGATTCTTCTCTCAGAGAGATTGTGTATACATGTGGGTGTGTGTGCACATGCATGCGGACTTTGCATACCCAGGTTCACATCATCATGATGACAATAACTTTACCGCTTGCAAACATGCACTATTATAGAGATTCCCCAGAGAGATAATACAGGATAAGTTGGCCTGATGGGATATGTTTCCTTCCTGTCCACCAACGAACAATCACTTACTCATTTATCCCAAATCAATGTGATCTAAAACCTCACGGTCACACGCTGTGAATTGTAAATTGGCAACAGCAGCTTGATGCGTCACTTAGGTTTGGAAAGAGTTCTTTAGCCCATTTTTTGCACAATATGATTCACGACGCGCGATGTGCTGCTCATGTACTTCAATAGAGCTGTCTTGCTAACTACAGAGCAGAGATCCTCCTTTTTTTTTGGTCTTTGATATATGATTCATATTCAGAGTTTTGTTCTTACTCTTTTGGCAGTTTTGACTGTGGTTTTGGACTCTGGATGAGATGACTTTAAATCTTCTTCTATGCTTTGCCAGCTCTGGGCAGAACGGCATGACAGATGAACAGAAAGATAACACCACAGTGTTCACCAAGATCTTAGACAGCCTTCTGGATGGCTATGACAATCGCCTCAGGCCAGGACTGGGAGGTCAGTAAACCCTGGTCATTGAATGTATTTTGTGCCTCATGTTGTCTATTTGAATCACTGTTTTTTTTTCCTTTTTTGTTTTGTTTTGTAAATATGCAAATATCATCAAGAGGATTCCTACAAATAGGTTACTTTACACATAACTACACATAGTAACGTCTATATGACTAACTCTTGAGAAGGTGGGTTTGCTTGTAGTGACAGGTTTTGTGTGACAACAACACAAGATTCATTTTTCACCTGCTGCTTTTTGTGAAACAATGAATTGTCATAAAGCCAGCACTCCTAATACAGTGGATGTCATTTGATTGTGTGGGCTTCTCTTCACTGTATTGTCAACTGTCCATTGTTAGAGAGAGAGAGAGAGAGAAGGAGAAACAAAATGGCAGAAAGACTGAGTGACAAATCCAGAATCACAAAGTGAGAGAAATCAAGAAAGAGAAAGAAACAGAGAGTAAAAAAGAGAAAAGAGGGAGAGATAATGTGCGAATCGGTGTGTGAAGGACACTGAGGATCGCACAGTGTGATGCAGCAGCCATCAGACAGACAGGCGAATAAAAACAGGCCTGCTAGAAGTTCAGCAGCGGAGGGAAAGAAATTATGGATTATGATGGGTATCATTCATAAATCATGCTGTCAAATTTCAGTTTCAGAACCACAAGGAATGAACCTTCAAACACACACACCCACACATTGCTTCTGCCACTCCCTTTGAATTGAATTCCCAGTGGACCCATTTTGGCTAACAGTGTTATGGGACCAGAGTGGCATATTTTCAGTAATATAGCAATGCACAAATTTATTAAGAGATTGAACCACTGTCCGGGTAATGGAGCTGACACTGAAACCAATACCAGCAGAAATGGTTATCGACATCCAAAATGGGCGGTTTTTATGGTGGTGTCTATTTTTTTTTTTCAAATGTGTTTGTTTTTTGTGTTTGTGTGTTATAAATAAAATGTTAAATAGATTGAAATGGATCAGAGGCTATAGCCAGGTGGTCCTGTATTAACAGGTAGTTAGAGGCTAATGAATGCCACTGATAGTCCCTCACTCTGGCAATTTCCTGCTTCAACAGAGCGTGTAACTGAAGTCAAGACTGACATTTTCGTGACTAGTATTGGGCCAGTTTCGGACCATGACATGGTAAGACTCTTTTCGCCTCTGTAAATGTCACTAGTTTCCCCCCATGTCCCCGCCAACGTCCCTCTACCCTCGCCCCCCATCCTCTTACCTCTCCGGACGCTGTGGTGTCTGAGCTGTGAGATAATTATTAATTTGATGATTCATTCCATCAACTCCTGATGTGTTAATAAAACTGTCACAAGTGTGAAATGTATTTTCTGGTGCACGGTTCGTAATCCCACTCTACATAAATGCCACCCCCACTCATAAATATGACTGCACATGACTTTTATGTGCATGGCGAAATATATCATGAACTCTGACCCCAAAACTCTATTAATTTATTATGGATATTAAAACTAGCCTTTGTTTATCTTGTGGAAGGACCGGGACATCCCTTATGCTCAGCTTTTTTTACTGAAAACTCTGGAAGTAAAAGATATTAAAGTTCAAGGGATGAAATAATGGAAAAGCAATCTCTTAAATAAAATGATCAGACACTGATGAACTGGTATTTGTAGCAAATATGAGATAGCTATCTAGAAGTTCAAGGTTAAGTTGCTGTATACACTTTAACTCCTAAAATGTGATTAAATCATTATAAAACAGCCATATTTCATATACTATGTTGCTTTGGTGAATAGCACCATATGAAAAGAACATTAGACTGAAGTGATTATAAGAATAATATAAAAATAATAGGAATAAATATCAAATTTAAATGCAATATTTAAATTTTATTTATAAAAATCACTTTGGTGATTTATTTATTCTTCAATATTCTTTGCTATGCTTTAAAAAAAAAAAAAGCTGCGGGCAGCTCAAATAAAAGCATCTGATCTTTGCACTGTGCACTGAAAACCAATTAGTTTCATCCAAATGTCTCCTCTCTTTAACCACTTGAAAAAAAACAACTCCTGTTACATACACATGAAGTGTGTGTACTCTATTTGACATAATCTCAATTAATTGCACTGGCTGACATGTAGCCCAGGACTGTTTTGCTGCTGTGTTAAAGCCAGAAGGAAGAGCTAAAGAACATTTTCTTCATCTCCAGCTTTTCCTTATCCCCCTCTATTACCTTGAAGCTCTGTTTCAGTTCATACTAATTATCTCGCACGGGCCGAGTGAAAGGGGGTGGGCAAGAGAACAAAAAACAGGCTGAACTGTAATTTTTACAGGCTCCCTATACTCTGCCGGGCACTCATGTGGAACCATTAAAATCTGCTCACAGCTATAGTCATTAGCTGCCTTCAAAATGAAATGTCCTTCTAATTCTGTGTCCGATTCTTCCTATTTGTGTCAAGTGTAATTTAGATTATTGAGCAAAGACGTTCCCTAAAGAAAAAAAAATGCTAACAATGATCATTTTGGGGACTTACCTGACAATTCAAAACCAAAATGCCAAACACTAAATTAAAAAGTGCATTAAGCTGACCAGACCATAATTATGTAAAAAGTAAAATGTAAGTTAATGGGAAGTCAGCCATCAAATAGAGAACAGTTTCTATCTGTAATATTACAGGCAATTTTTAATATCCCAAACCATCCACAAGATCTCCCCCATATTTGCCAAAGACTTCAACATGATGAGATAGTTACCAGCAAGGATATTAGGTCCAGACTAGTGTGAGAGAGTCACAGTGACACAAGGGAAAGAAAAGTGGAGACATGAGAATATAAAAATAGGGTAAAAAGGAAAAAGTATGGTTATATTTCTCAGCACCATCCCCAGCCAGAATTATTAAATCATCAGAAAACCGCCAGTTGGTTGTGTCCCTTTTTTTGTCCCTTGTTCTTTATTGACTCCTGTCTTTCTCTTCCTTTCATGGATCACCTGTAGGAGTACACTATTGATGTCTTCTTCAGACAGAGCTGGAAGGATGAGAGGTTAAAGTTCAAAGGCCCCATGGCCGTGCTGCGTCTCAACAACCTGATGGCCAGCAAGATCTGGACCCCCGATACCTTCTTCCACAACGGCAAGAAGTCAGTGGCCCATAACATGACCATGCCAAACAAGCTGCTGCGAATCACAGAGGAAGGCACGCTGCTGTACACCATGAGGTAGGCCCACACGCTCTGTTACATCAGTGCAGCAAAGGATTTTAAAGCAAAACTAAAAAAGTTTTTCAATTGGAAGGCTAAGCAGTGACCTTATGTCGTTTTATAATCAGTACACGTTTCATTTGTTGAAGAGGATGGAGGGTTAAAAGCTCAATGAATCTATGTTATCTAAACCAAAAAGAGGATAACTGGCATAATTTTATGAAAAGAAATCATGAAAACATAACCAATGACACTCCAGCACCAAAATAAAATGCCAGTCTTATTATATATATTTCAACAAATCCAGTTGAACAACCAAAACCAAAGTGTTAACCCATCTCTCAGTACTTTGCTGCTTTTTAATTTAGGCTGTTAATGAAACATTTTGTTAGGCAGGTATTGTGTGAACTGTAAATACACAGAATACTGCACTACATATAGTTAAAATATATGGTACTTTGTACAAGAAAAGTGATTCAGTACTAAATATATATCTTTTTTACTTATTGTTCTTTTTCTAGTCGGCCATTTATATGCCGTCTGCACTGCCTACATCTTTTATCACATTTTGTTGTGTTTTCCATTGTACTGTTGACCAGCACAAATAAAATAGTTCTATGTTGTCATGATTTATCACTTTGGGGAGGCTACCCGACAGTTGTAGGCAGGAAGATAAGGTGTACGACCAGCTGAGCTCAGTATAGAACCACCCGCGGCTCCTCAGTAGCCTTCAGTAGGAGAGGAGGTAAATAACAGCATAAAGACTGTACAAACCTTGATGTAAACCACAGGGTGATGCTGATGGGAGGCGTCTGAGGCGAGGATCGTAAAACATTTGTTTAGCATGTTTACTAGCGAGGGAGGGTGTAGCTTGGGGTGGAGGGCGGAGCTTGTATTTCTGTCACAGACAAGCGAGATGAGGGATGTATGGCAGATTAGTGTGTCACGGGTGGCTTGACATGCTGTTTTTCACCAAGCTGTCAGGAAATAGAAACCCCTGGCAGCTCAGGGTACTGAAGCATTTTCTGTTGTTTTTTTTTCCAGGAAAAGTATCTGCAGCATGACAATGTCTGGTACTGAGAGCCACGAAAACAAACAAAAAAAAATGTTTTTGGTGCCTTGCTGTACTGAAATGCCATGTTTGTGCCTTAATCCTTCTGGTCATCTTCCTCATCCCTTCACTGTCACCATCCTTTCCTTCCTGACAGGCTTTGCCACTTGTGTGTTTCCTCATTTCCCCTGCTAGTTTTCTAATTCACCAACCATGTCTGTATGAATCTCTCCAGGCTGACAGTAAGAGCAGAATGTCCCATGCACCTGGAAGACTTTCCAATGGATGCCCATGCTTGTCCACTGAAGTTTGGCAGCTGTAAGTGGCCTCTGTACTCACACACAGCCTCACCTAAGCACACATAAACACAACCAAACAGACTCTTACACACAAACACACACACACGTGCCTCTGACATGCTGTCATTACCTCTTCCAACTGGAAGCGCGACCCCAGCACCAGTCCCTGATAAGGGATGACAGTGCGGTAACAGCTGTTCTCCCAGAGCAACTCGCTGCCAAGGCCCCTCTGGTTCCCCTCGTTCAACCCTGCCAGGCCCTGCAAGACCCTGCAAGACCCTGGCAGGCATGCAGCTCACAGACCTGTGTTTATCCAAGGCAGCACTCTCTGTAATATTTCCAGAGCATCGCACCAGCTGCTCACCGCTGACAGCTACCCCTACCCTGCATCATCCTTGAAAAGACATAACAGGAGATAGGATGATAGAGGCTGGAGACAAGAATAGAGAGAAAAAGGGTCGAGAGGGGGATAGAAAGCAAGCAAAAAAAAAAAAAATACTGCAAAAGTAGAAGTCACACTCTCTCTGTGCAACACTTCAGACATCTGCACAGCGTGAGTGAAAGGACCGGGCCTCAACCCCCCTTTAAATTGAACTCACTCCCTAAATATTTCAGTGATGAGCTCTCTTCCTCGTGCTGCAGACTGCAGTCGAGCCATCCTTTTCCTCTGCAGTGGTCGAGCCACACTGCAGCTTTGACAGGTTGGGTGGCCGGAGGGAAGGAAAGACTGACTTGGCTGTTTTAAGGTCATGTTGTCCTGTTGGGATGTTGTTTGTTTGTTTTCTTATAGGTTGAGGGGATGAGATGACGTGATGTGACACGACATTACATCCCATGATAAAATGGCAAAAATGTTTGAGAGGCGGTGACAAAAGATTAGACAAGATGAGCTTGTATAATGAAAAAGATTAAATAAAACAGTGAAGACGAGGTTAGCAGACTCTCTAACAAGGTGAAAGAAAAGAGTAATGTGCTTCAATAGCAAATGAGATGAGACAGGTAGAGCTGAGATGAATGCAGTGTAGACAAGATGAGAGAAAACAAGATGAGAGAAAGTGAGATGAGGCGAAATAAAAATGGAGGATTTCAGAGGGAAACCACATTTTAGATTTTGGTCAGATTTGTCTGTTTTTTCCCACTTGGCTTCCCTAGAAACTCCACAAATCTACGCAAACAAACAAATTAAACTTGCAAGGCAACACATAACAACAGCAAATCTGCAAAATATTCTCTGACTTTTCACTCCATTTGTCCTTTTTTTTTTTTTTAGATGCCTACACTCGAGCAGAGGTGGTTTATGTGTGGACCAGAGGAGCTGCCCAGTCTGTGGTGGTGGCAGAAGATGGATCCAGATTAAACCAGTACGATCTGATGGGGCAGAGTGTGGATTCTGGTGTGGTGCAGTCCAGCACAGGTAAGTCGTGGTTAGATAACACCTTGCTCTTAACTTTGCAGTTTACTTTGAAATAAATAAATGTTTTAAAAGGGGAAGCTTTGCACTTTAAATCCAATTGTTCACACCACATCTCCTTATCAAAGCTTCTGAGAAAGACAAAGGGTCAGTAATAACAGTTACATTCAGCTTAGGGAACAAAATAAAGGCCTGAAGCTGCATATTTTGCATCAATTCATCAGCATCGTCAGTGGCATCGGTTTGTAGCTTTACGAATGACAGGCCATGTCCCAGATTCATAATTTCCCTACTGGCCATTACAGCTTTTTCCACCTCCTCCTCTTCTCTGAATTGATACCAGCAAAATTTAGTGACAGCATAAAATGGGTGACCTGTTTGCAGTGACGCTAGCTGCAAGGCGTAAAGTAATGCTTAAGACAGCCCTATCCCTTAAGCCACGCTTTGCTTTATTAGCAACAAGCTCCCAAGTGACTGCATCAACCAAACCTGAGGGAGTAAGCTATAGTTAATTTATGAATAGCCGTATTATTTCGTAACGGTAATTTACATCCCTGGAAAACAACAACAACAACAAGCATCAAGATCAACATACTGTGTGTTATTGACTGTGTTATTCTCTCTGCGACTGAGGCCGAATGGCCTGATGAGATGGATCAAGCCTGGGCGTTGTGCTTTTTGTTGACCGATGACGCCCATAACTGTTCCAATAAATCTCAACTAAAATAAAACCGAAGGCCAGAAAACAACAAAACCATAGGGGACTATATGGACAGGCCACAATAGATCTTCTAAATATATATTTCAAAGCGGAGTACAAAGTTTATCTGTGCATTCTTTCTGACTTTCATGTCTTCTCTCTGCTGACCACAGGAGAGTATGTTGTGATGACAACCCACTTCCATCTGAAGAGGAAAATTGGTTACTTTGTGATCCAGACATATCTACCCTGCATCATGACAGTCATCCTGTCCCAAGTGTCTTTCTGGCTTAACAGGGAGTCTGTCCCTGCCAGGACTGTCTTTGGTGAGTCTCCTAAACATCTGTGGGTAGAGAAATGAGCCCATCACCAGAGGGCTTTAAATCTTTTCTAGGAAAATCAGTGTGGAAGTTATGATGGCAGGACTTCAGGCACTCATTCAGAAAAATATTGAGCTGTTGAGCAAAGCAAATAAACAACTAGGCTGTCTGAATGTAATAAAATGAAGCCCTCTAAATGAAACAAATACATATTAGGGCCTCCCAGTGTTATTACTTTGTAGTGATTTCATGCTACAAACGCTGCCTAATAACATAAATGTTGAGTAATATAATTTTAATAAGTAGTACAAGATTCATAATATGC